>RJWT010021325.1:0-17634 GCA_004365215.1 Cuniculus paca | reverse complement strand
CCCACAGGCATTCCAGGGGCCATCGCCTAAGTTCCTCGCCAGTAGCCAGCTCAGGCCCACAAACCCTGGTCAGCCCCATGCCTGCACACACTCCACCAGCCATAGGGGAACCAGTTCAGGCTGGGGAAGACAGACTGGCACCAACATACCCAAGGAACACCATCAGATACCCATAGCCAGTGCTGGCTAGAAAAAACAGTCTCGCTTCAGAGAAATTGTAGCCAATGCCAGAAATGCCTGGGACCCAACTACCCACTTGTCCAGAAGAACCAGGAATATGTCAAGACGAAGAAGCAAAAGGCAGTCTCTGGCTTCCAACCCAAGCAGTGCAAGTCTAGGAGATATAAATGTGGAAGAGATCGTGAGTCGCACACCTGAAATGTCTGAAGTGATGGCAACTGAAGTAAAGAAACAACTTCATGAGTCTATAAAAGAAATTAGAACAGAAATACTATCTCAGGTAAAAGAAGAAATGAAAAACATAATAAAAAAATTCCTAAGCATCTCTAAAGAAGACATAGATAAAAAAGCAAAGGAGCATAGGAAAATGAGGGAAACCTTGAATGAACAATATAAAAAAGATTTAGAATACACAAAACAGATTCAAAGAGATATCCAGGAAATTAACAACTCCATTGAAAGTTGGCAAAACCATTTGAAAGAAACTGAAGATAGACTTTCAAACCTTGAAGACAGGTCTGCAGCTTGTGATCGTGAAAGATCTCTTAAAAATAACAAGGAACCAGGAAGTAACAATTCAACAGCTGCAAGATAATGCAAAGAAACATAACTTAAGAATTAAAGGTGTGAGTGAAAAAGCAGGGGTCAACACAAATGACATAAAAAGTCTATTTACAGAAATAAGATTGGAGAACTTCCCAAGTATGAGAAAAGGAAGTGACATTCAAATAAGTGAGGCATATAGAACTCCTGCTAGCCATAACCAAAACAAATCTGCACACAGACATATAATAATCAAGATCCCAGAAATTCAACTCAAGAACAGAATATTAAAAGCTGTTAGAGAAAAGAAACAGATCACCTGTAAAGGAAAATCCATCAGAATCACGGCAGACTTTTCAACACAAACCATCAAGTCAAGAAGAGGCTGGAGTGAAATAATGCAAGTCCTGAAAGAAAACAACTTCCAACCCAGACTGATGTATCCTGCAAAACTTTCCTTCAAAATTAATGGAGAAACAAGATACTTCCATGACAGAGAACAGCTCAAGGAATTCATGACCACCAAACCAACCCTACAAAGATTACTAAAGGACATTCTAGAGAGAGAGAAAAAGGACCACAGTCCCAGGAACAGTGGCAGAGGGGGACCAACAGTTGAATGGAGGGGAAAAGTAGGGAGCCAATGACAGGAAAACAGCATGGCAGAGACAACGCAGTGCAAGAGGGTCATAACCATTAATGTAGATGGCATCAATTCATTTATAGAAACACAGGCAGAGTGGATCAGGAGACAGGATTTGTCAATATGCTTTATATAAGAAACACATTTAACTAAAAAGAACATTCATAGACTGAAAGTCAAAGGAAAAAGAACATGCTCTATGTGACAGGGAACCAGAAAAAAAGTAGGGGTAGCTTGCCCATCAACTGCAGAATGGCTAAGAAAGACATGGCATTTTATGTGGTGGAAACCTACTCAGCTATAAAGGAAAATAACCTCAAGGCTCTTGTAGGTAAATGGATACAACTTCAGATCATGCTTGTGGATAAAATGGCTCAGTGTCACATGGGTGAACATTGTGTTGTCTCCCTAGTATAAAAGACTAAAGGAGTTAGTGGGATCCAAAATATACAATACATATGGTGAAAGTGAAAGGAGAGGAATTGTCTAAAAAGGGAAGGCAGTGGCCACTGTTAATCTGTTATTGTGATGTGAAACTCATATTGTCTTCATTGTTCTATTTAGTTCGGTTTAGTCTGCTTTGTTTTGTTTGATTTTATTGTACTTGATGGCATGGACAGTTATTTCAAAGATAACAGAATATATAATGGTAGCCTATGTAATGGTAATGTCTTATTTTGAAGCCCTGTGTTGCTTTCATTGTTTTGTTTTGATTGATTTTACTCTATTCTGTGTTGTTTGCTTGTATTATGTCTGAAGGTGTAGGCAACTACTCTGAAGCTAACAAGAAGCATTATGGTAGCCGCTATTGTTTTACTATTATCTTGTTTTTAAGTTCTGTATTGCTTTCATTGTTGCGTGTGTGTGTGTGTGTGTGTGTGTGTGTGTGTTTTTAAAACTGGTTTTGTTCTATTCTTTTTTGTTTATTTTATTTATGCCTGGTGGTGTGGGCAGTTATTTTGAAGATAACAAGAGGCATTATGGTAGCCATTATTGATTTCCTTTTACCTTGTTTTGAAGTCATGTACCATGTTCATTGTTTTGTTGTGATTGACTCTATTCTGTTTTATTTTGTTTGGTTGTATTCTCTTCAAAATAAAAAAAATTAGTGACAGCAGAAGACTTAAACAACACCATTAATAGATCTAGAGAGGGGAAACTTTATTCAACAAAGAATAAACTTTTTAAGCATATGTTAACACACCTTTAGAAATACTAGAATGTTGAGTACCATCCCAGCTGAAAACAGTACCATAGAATGAGAAAGCTAAGTGGTAGGAGAAAAATCTTCCTCCATAGATATAGAATACTTCTAACTAATTCATGATCACAGGAGAAATTATTTGGGAAAGGGGATTGGAATGATGTGAGTAGAGGCCAAGAGATGCAGGAGGTGAGCAGAACAGCAAGGAGAAGGACTGGTGGCTGGGCCTAAAGGGACCAGGAAGGAAAGCAAGAAAAGTGGGCAGATGTATGATGGATGAAAGAAATCAAATCGATGGAAAATGCGTCGTGTCTTCTCCCATCTTTCAGGGAGATGTGATCCCCTAGTGTCAGGCAGGGTGAGCCCCTCTGGAGTCAACAGCACCCTCAGCCCTGAGGAGCTGGTGAGGTTGGATGTTTCCTTCCCTGCTGCCTGCTGCCTGCTGCCCAGATCTTGGCCACCTCCCTGGAGCTCCGAGGCTGAGGGAAGCAACTATACATGGGCGAGGGTCACTAGCTCTGCTTACTTCTATGGTACACGCTTGGATACCACCACAAGCCATTCATTTAAAGACAATCTTTCCCTAACTGAAACTGTGTTATAATTAAGGATTAAACTCTGACCAAGTATTTAGCAGCCAGTAACTCACAGACAGGACTCTGCCCCCTCAGGTTAAGTATTATGTAACGAGTTACATAACTGAGACATTAACTAATTCCAACCTCATTATTTTACAATTAAGCTAAATGTTCCACAAAGATAACCACACTGGTTTTACTCATCAGTATATTATCAGGATCTACCATAAGGAATAAGACTTGGAAAGACCATTTGGTGTGTATTTTCTTACAGGGCCAGTTTTAATAACCTATTTTCTGTATTCCTGATGCTTTGGCATTTGGGGACCTCACAGACCCAGGGAGAGATGGCAACTTCCCAGAACTAGCTGATTCTTTAAGTGTGTGGCCAGGGGCTCTTCCCTCACACACAAACCAACCAGCCCCCAAGGCCAAAGCCCCAGCCACATCCTTCCCTGACTCCTACCCTCCACGCCAGCCAATACTTCCCCTAAGTCATCCCAGGGCCAGGTATCAAGCAACTAGAGACCAGCCTGTGCATCTCCCCTGGCTTCTATTTCTCATGGAAACCTCCATAAAGACTCCAGCCTAGACGTTCTCCTCGTTCCTCCTTCTGCCTCCAGACCACCCTGACGTTTCCCCTATGGCCTTGCATGTGTGATGTGCCCCTTCTCTTGGGATGTGTAGCAAATACATTCTTTCAATGGCTTTGGACTTTCTAAGTCAACACTCAATCACTTTCATAAATGAAAATCTCTCAGCTGAAGGTCCTCAAGAAATATGTGGCTTTCTGAAGGAACAGAAGAAGATATGAAGTAATGGTTTACAAAACAGTAACCAGTGACCTCAAGTGGCATGCTCAAAGTCACCCATCTAGGAAGCAATCACCACAAACCTAGATTTTTTAAACTTTTATTTATTTCTTGTTACCTTCTTTGGGACCTTAAAGTACTTGTCATATTGCAGTCAGTGTATAAAGAATACGCACAGGCAACAGAAATAGGACTCTGTCACATTATAAATTTGAGCTTCTGAAGTCATTCTTTTAGGCCATCACAAATATGAAATGTATTTTTTCATTATTGTACTTGTTTTTTAAGATCGAAGAGGCACCTACGGATATGACTGTTATGTTTATTTGTTTGTTTCGGTGCTGGGGATGAGACCCAGGGCCTTTTGCAAAGCATGCACCTACTGCTGAGCTAAACTTCCAGTCCTAGTTTTCATTTTTGTTTTGCAGCCCTGGGGGGTTAAACCCAGGGCCTTCACACTGGGCTATGTTCTCAATGCTTTTCAGTTTTGATTTTGAGACAGGGTCTCGCTAAGTCACGGTTCCCAGGGCTGCGCTTGAGCCTCTGATCTGTCGCCTCAGCGTCTCACAGCTTTCCTGCTTGAGAGCTGGGTTAAGATAAGTTGACCGAAGCCTGCGTTTCTTGTTCTAAATTGCCCTGCAGTGAGCAGAGCCCTCCCAGGCTCACCTCTTGGGCAGTCTTCTCAAAGGCAGCTATTATGTCTTCTGAGCTTTTTGAAACCACTGCAAAGGGACTTCCCTGGGAGGCTTGGGGAACAGGGTCTCTTAAATCTCTCTTGTCTCATTTCTGTTCTTTGGTTACCATCTCTCTCCACCAAGGGCAGCATGAGGGAGAGGGCAAAGAGGAGGCCACAGAAGCCAAAGGTGGGGTGGGGTGGTCATTGGCCAAGACCTTACTCTGCTCTGCTGGCCTGGCTTTCCTGGCTACTGCGCCTCTCTGCTCCCTGAGCTGAAATCCAGGGATAACTGTGGGTCTTCGGCAAAGGATTGTTAATGGTGTGATCAGACTCTGGGGAAGGAAGGATGCAAGCTGGAAATGAGGCCTGTGAATACAGTGGTGCAGCTGCTTGACGAGAGTGGGCCAAGGAGGCTGCCTCTGGAGGGATGTGTAATTAGGGAATGCGGTAGTGCCAACACCACAGAGTGCTCATGCACACCGTCATGGTCCATATAGGTCCATCACTAGACGTGGAGCCTTCAATCCAGTCACAGTAAATGTGTGATGCACCAGGCAGATGCTGGTGTGATACAGCACAGTTTCACAATACACTTTCGTTTTAGTACTAAGAATTGAACCCAGGGTCTTTGCACTGAGCCCCCTTTAGAGACAAGGTCTTGTTAAATTGTTAAGTCGCCCAGGCTGGCCTGGAACGTGCAATTCTCCTGTCCCAGCCTCCCAGAGTTCTGGGATTACAGGCAAGAGTGCCATACATAGCCTAAACATTGTTTTTTTTAGTAAGTACGAAGATTTTAGTCTAAAAGAATGATAAAATATATAGTATAGTAAATACATAAATTGGTGACATAGCTAGTGTCTTAGTCACTTTCTTGTTGTTAAGGCACAATACCTGATGCCTACACATTAAGGAGGAAAGGTTTATCTTGGCTCCCAATTTGTAGAAGTTTCAGTTCATCATCAACGGTCTCCAGGGCAGAAGCAGTGTGCAGAAAGGCTCAGGCGGAAGTAAGCTGCTTAGAACATGGTAGACAGGAAGCAGGTTGTGAAGGGAGGAGCAGGGGAGGGACATAAATTCTCCCAGGTCATGGCCCTGTGACCCGTCTCCCATCTAGACCCCTCCTCCCAACAGCAGGTCAGATATACTGCCCCCATAATCCGATCACTCCTGCAAACACAGGAGGCTTTGGGGGATATTTTAAATCTGAACCATAACAGTCACTCATTAATATTATTGAGAATTATGCAAGGTACATAGTTACAGCTGCTATACTTTCATATGATCGGGAGAGCAGTAGGTTTATTTACAGTCGTGTTGCCACAGACACATGAGCAATAGATTGTGCTGAGACAGTGTGCCAGCTATAGTCTCACTAGGAAATAGAAAAATTTCAGGTAATATAATCTGTGAGACCGCTGTTATATATTGACTAAAATATTGTTATATGATACAAGGCTGTAATGGGATGGCCTTGGTCCAACTGGACTTGGTTTGAATTCTAGCCGCATAACCTTAAATCTGATGATTAACCCTCAGTATCCTTATCTGTAAAGTAAGTCTAAGCACACCACCTTCCCAGGTTATTCTTAGAATCAGATGACATGGCAACACGACATCAGTTCTGTGCTCAGTAAAAGGCAGCTGTCATTGCATTCACAGGGTGGGTGTGTGGAGAGTTGATGGTCTCACAGTAAGGGTCTTTGAAGTGAGTTGCTGATGTGAGGGCTGCTGGTACCTTCCCAGGGCCCAGGGTGCAACACAGGCTCAGAGACTTCAAGGGCGAGGAGAGAACGGCAGGCATAGACCAACTTGCAGAGTTCCTCATTCCCCAAGCTGGGCATCCTGCCAGGGAAGGCCCCCAGATTCTGCCTTCATCTTTGGGTACTTCTTATGCATCCTTATTGATCCTTAGGTTGGTTGATCAACACCTAGCACCACAGTTAGTGGGATGTGCCCAGTCCCACCACTGTGTCTAGTGCCCTAGGCTCACAGAATCTATTTTTGTCCCTCATTTTGGGCCAAATGAGGAGCTAACCTTCCTAGTGGCACACAGGCTGGAAGTCACCTACTTCTGAGGTTTTCCAGAGCACTGGGGAAGAGTCATTGCTGACTTTTGAATCAGTGTCTATTTTGGACTTTCCAGTGCAATTCAGCTGAAGGCCATTGCAAAACTAAGGAGAAAAAGGTAGAACAATGTGATTTTCAAAGATAGAAGTTTCTAAGGATAAAAACCAAATAAAGGTAACTGAATTTCTTCCACTTCTTAAAGAAATAATAATTTCAAAAAGATAACTGTCATCCTATGTAATTAGTTACATTGAATAATTTTACATCTTATTTTGTTATGTTTATTATTAAATTCCCAAGGTAATAGCTTTACTTTCACATTTCACTATGTATAAAATAAAATAAAAATACATAGTGGGTCAAAGGACTAAATGAGATAAAACTATAAAAATCATGGGAGAAAAGCATCATGATGTTGGATTTGACAGTTTCTTGGATATGACACCAAAGCTCAGAAAAGCAAAGCAAAGCAAAGCAAAGCAAAGCAAAGCAAAGCAAAGCAAAGCAAAGCAGGTAAACTAGATCTCATCAAAATGAAAAACTTTTCCCCATCAAAAGACACTTTAACAGAACAAAAAGACAATACACAGAATGGAAAAAAATATTTGCAAATCATATCTCTAGTAAGGAATTAATGTCAAGAATATTTTATGAGATCCAATAATTCAATAAAATAAAATTGAATTAACTCAAAAATGGACAAAGGACACAAATTTTTTTCAAAGAAGATATGCAACTGGGCAATAAGCACATAAATAAACGTTCAACATCACTAGTCATTAAGGAAATGCAAATCAAAATCACAATGAGATACTCCTTCACAGTTATTTGGACAGCTATATAACAAAAAAAACAAACGAACAAACAAAAGCCAAAAATAACAAGGGCTGTTAAAAATGTACAGAAATTGGGGCTTTCATGCATTGCTGCTGGGAATATAAAATGGTGCAACCACTGTGGGAAATACTTCAGTAGTTCCTCAGAAAGTTATGCATGGAATTATATATGATCCAGCAATTCTACCTCTAGGGATATACTCAAAAAAATTTAAAGCAGCCTGGGATTTAGCTCAGTGGCACAAGCACCTGCCTGGCAAGTGCAAGGTCATGAGTTTGATCCCTGGTACAAAAAAAAAAAATTTAAAGCAAAGACTCAGACACATACTTGCACACCATGGTTCTTAGTAGCATTGTTGACAATAGCCAACAAAGTAGAAATTTCTATCAACAAATGAATGAATAAATACATGGTACACAAATATAATTCATGCTTAAAAGGCATGAAACTCTGACATGGGCAACAACATGGATGAACCTTGAAAACATTATACTAAGTGAAACCAGTCAAACACAAGTGGACAAAACTGCATGATTCCACTAACATGAGGTACCTCAAATAGTCAGATTCACAGAGGTAGAAAATAGAATGATGGTTGGCAGGGGATGGCAGGAAGTGGGGAGTTGTTCTTTGATGGGCACAGAGTTTCTGTTTGGGAGAGTGAAGAGGTTCTACGGATGGATGGTGGTGAGTGCAGAATAGTGTGTGCATATCTAAGGGCACTGCATCATCCTAAAATGGTTAAAATGATAAGTTTTGTTCAGCATATTTTACCATAACTAAAGAAGGATTGAAATTCTGATGCATGCCACAACATAAACAAACTAGGAAAGCATTATGCTAAGAGAACTAATCTGGACACGAAGGAACAAATGCCACATAATGCCAGTTATAGGAAGCATCTAGAACAGGTAAATTCAGAGACAGAAAGTAGAATGGAGGTTACCTGGGTTTGAGGAAAGGGGAGAGCATCGTTGTTTAATGAGCTTCTGTTTGGGGTGATGAAAATGTTCTGTAAATGGATAGTGGAACTGAGAGCACAATGTTGCAGACATACTGAATGACACTGATTCAGACATTTAAAATGCTTTTATGTAAGGTTCATGTTGTACATATCTTAACACAATAAAAAGAAATGTGAATGAGTTAAAAATATTAGACAGTACAAGATAATATAAAACAAGAAAGGAAATTCTCCATTCTCTTCTCTCTTTTTTGTTAAAACAAGACTTTAAAGTGTTTTGATGATTATCTCCAAATGTCTCAGTCATCTACCCAAAGCTCTGCGCCTTGCTTTTCCTTCTGTAGACAGTGGCTGGGGTCTCCTCTCAGTGAGAATGATAATGAGGGATTGGGAGCACTTCAACTCAGCTCTCATCGAGCCTCTGCTTCCCTCTCCTGATATTTTGACACTTACGTTATAATTTTGAGTTTTCTGGTAGTTAACAATTAGCTTTAAATACCATACTTATACTTTTATCTTCTAATGGGAACAATTTCAAAAAAATACAAAAATATAGGAGTATAATCTATCTATAGATATACCACTCACCTTCTATTGTGAATCCACAGTGAATTTCTTTTCATCCATTTCTCCGAACACTCCTATCCACTGATTATTTTGTAATAAATGTAATATTATACCATTTTATCGACAAATATATATGTATTTTCTTTTATAAAATTTAATTTTAAAGATAATAAAACCAAACAAAACAGAATAAATCCAATCAAAGCACAGCATTGAAACTGGTACAGAACATCAAAGCAGGATAACAGGAAAACAACAATGCCTACCTTAGTATATCTTGTTATCTTCACAGTAGTTGTCCATTCCATCATATATACCAAAATCAGACCAAAACAAAACAGAATAAAACCAATCAAAATAGAATATTGAGTAAAGCAAAAAAAAAATTAATAAGAACAAAACAAAAAAATGAGAACAATATTAGACTTCAAAAACAAGATAGGAAAAATCCCCCATATTTGCCATATTGCATATCCTCCTTATAGATGCTCAGACTGCCAGCCCCTGGCCTGTAAATTCAACCAAACACTGCAAGTCTGCAGTTGCTCTTTGTACCTCAGTTGCTATCAACTCAGGCTGACCTCCAAACCAGCTGGTGGCTTACAGGGTGAGAGGATTTGGTGATTCTCAGCCTGCACGCCGGTAGGCTCACAGGAGGTGCTGACTTTTCTTTCTCTTCCTGTGCCCCACATGGTCTGAGTGACTTACCGGAAAGGCTGGCTAGTTGGCTTATTGATCAGCTCCTTCCAGTCCTAGCATGGCCAATTCTCAGGGCTCGCTGTCTGACTTTCCTCTTCCTGGGTCCTGCATGGTCTGCTGTATGTATTTTCTTAAAAAAATAAACTCAAGAAGACAAAACACCATAACCTAATGCTATTATACACCTAAAAGTTACAGTTATTCCTCAGTAGCTAGTTACCATTGAATTTTTATTCTTTTTTATTGTTAAGTTTGTTTAAATCAGGATCTAAATAAGTCTAAAGTTTCTGATATGAATAGATGCTCCAGATTCATTGGTACCTTTGCTGCCTCAGACCTAGACCAACCATTTCTCCAAGGGGTGCCAGTTATGCAGGATGAAATGGTATTTAATACTATAATTGATTGACATGTCTCCCTACTCTTTTTTAACCTACAGTTTCCTTACTTTTTTTTCTCCTTTCCATTGCAATGTAACTTGTTGACGAAACGAGGCTGTTTGATCTGTAGTTTCCATTGTGTGGATTATGATCATTGCATCCCAATGGTGTCATTTAACATGTTATTTTCTTCCCTAATTTCCTGCAAATTGGTAATTAGATCTAGAGTCTTGCTTAGATTGAGATTTTATTTTCTGGCAAGAATATTGAATCTATAGTTCTGTTGACTTCCATCCTGAGGTACATTGTGTCTGGTTGTCTGCATGATCACGACAGCTTCTGATGACCATTGCCTATGAGTTTTCTTCACTAGGAGTGGGTGTATTCTTTCACTCCTTATCACCCTAATAGTTGAAATGCTTTTATGAGGAGAAATTTCTCCTTCAAGCATTTGATTATCCTAAGATAGAGGTAAAGCAGAAATAACTGCTTAACTCTTTTAACTGTTTTAAAACTTAATTGCCAGTTTTTAAAATGAAGAATTGATTCTCCACATCCTTTAGTGGTTACCAATGAGTTCCTTTCACTCAGTCAATGATGAACAATGTAGTACTTAAAATTATTGCATTTCAGTTTTTATTGATGTTCAAATTGTCCTGCCTTTGATCAGTGAAACTTTTGCAAGTTTACTCCTGAATCTTCTTGACCTAACTCCCAGTCTTTGATAGCTCCCCATTTTTGGATATGAATAGATGCTCCAGATTCATTGGCACCTTTGCTGCCTCAGACCTGGACTAACCATTTCTCCAAGGCGTGCTGGCTACTCAGGATGAAATGGTACTTAAAGATCTTAAGGCATTTGAATATTCACTGCTACTACTGTAGCTTGGTCATTATTAAATTTTTATTTCTAAATTCATAAAATTTAGATTGTATTTATCAACTTTCTTCTTGAAATAAATATAAAACTTGTACATTCTCACTATTTTTTTCTTCAACTTCCTCAACTCTTTATCAGTTGTAATATTACCTTTATATCTTCAGTACTTGCAACCTTGATATTTTTCCTACGACCACAATTAATCTTCTCTACTTTATAAATAGTTGGGTTATAAAGTAGCACACCAAAATATAGCATTTGTAAAATCACAATGTTATAAATATCATCTACTGAAATATCATCAACCAGAAAAGGTGTGAATAGAGCCATAGTAAAAGAAATATAATCTTACTCTACTACCCTGAACCACTGGAAGGAAAACTTTATAAATCTCATGGCCAAAATGTATTCTTTATATGATCAATTGCTTATGTCGTGTCACTTCTGAGTCTGGTTCATATTTGTGATATGACATTGAAGTTACTTATTTTCTCTGAAATTTCTAGTTATTTTTTGGTGTTGTTAACAGAATACATACTTTAATTTGCTCAATAATTTTAAGGTTCCTATTTATAGAATTACATGACAGCATTCACTTGCATTCTGAGTACATGTGTGGTGGGTCCTTTGATACTTATTTTAATTTTGACCTATTGTTCTCTAGGCCTGCTGCAGCATTTTCAGCTCAGATTTATTTTCATTGCATTCCTGGGTTGATTTCACTTTTGCTGGCTCTAATGTATTTCTCTTTCTTGAATTTCTATTTTACTCTGATGGAATCCATCTCCCAGTACTTTCTTATTCTTCAAAATTTTTATGGAAGTTCAACTTTCTGATTTCTTCCTACCCAGAATGAACTTGATTCATAGTTTGGCTTGGCATAACATTCAGGTTTGAATTATTTCCCTCCCAGAATCATGAATGAATTTCTCTGGTGTCTTCCAGTGTTTAGTGTTATCAGTTATAAATCTTACATCTGTCTTTGGGACAGCCATTCAACATTCAGGCTTTCCAAGTTCTTCCTTCTTACCAGACCTCAATTTTGTTCAAATATCAAGACCATTATTCTGAAGGAAGAAGGCTGTCTCCAGATCCAGACAGGGATTCATTATTCATTTTGCATTAAGTCTGTTCTCATCAGTGATTGAATTAGAAATAGGCTTCTGGATATTTCTGCTTAAGGCTTTGGTGGTTCAAAAATTGTTGCAACCCTTCTGCGACCACGAAGGGAAAAGCAAAATGTTAGAGGTAGCAGAGTAGAATGACTAAAAGAGACTGACTTATTGATGATGTAATGAAGCAGTCATTAACCAACCTGAAAACAAACTACATTGTAAAATTTCCATTTGTAAATAGATTTTAGATTGTCTTAGAGAATCACTTAACCTCTTAAAGACGTTATTTTTATTATGATTCATAGTTCTCATTTGGAATCTTTGGCCCTTGGCTGGTTATTATGTTAATTTGGACCAAATGTTTTTCCAATCTCTTCTGCATGGAAGGATAAGTAACTACAATTTTAAAAAGTGGATGCCCCTCTACAATAAATTTGATGGACTTGCAGAACTGAAAAGGCTGTCAAGAGTTAATTTAGTCCACTGCCTTGACGCTGAGCAGGCTTGGTGAGAAACTACCCCTAAAATTGCTCCGTATGCTTTTCATAGACACAGAATGTCGTCACCTCCCTTGTTCTGGCACATTGCAGCATGTTGGTGCCAAAGAAGGAGGCCAAGGCATCGAGCTTTATCCTGAAATAAACAGAGTGATGTGGTGGCAGAACCAGTTTTCACTTAGCAAGTAAGGGACTTCTTGCTTCAAGAAACCCACACTAACATGCAAATTTGTAAAATAGAAAGCTGTAAGGAAGCCAGAATTTGAACTACAGAAATGACTTTGTTTTTCCTGCAGTGCTCTTCTAAGTCTGAAGCTCACCAAATGAATTAAAGATGTAACTTAATTTTCTAAAAATAAAGTTCCCAAATATCACATACCTAATGGGGTAATTTGTTGTAAGCAGTAATGCCACCAGTCTCACAAGGTTCTCCCCTGAGGGCTTGGCCCTAGGGAAGCCTCCCCTTTGGAAGTGACATGTGTCTTCTCCACACAGGGACGTTCTTGAGGCAGGGACATGCTCAGCTACCTTAATTCCTTCCACATGGAGGCCACGGCCACCTGCAGTTGTAAACCTTAGTTCTTTGACATGAAAGTCCCAGATGGTGCTTTGAATTTAAGGACCATATTGCATGCAGATTTCTGCAACATGTGGTTTAACTTTTCCTTATTGTTACCCAAGTCATGCTCATGTTTGAAACAAAATAAACAGATAAATATATACGAAAAAGAAAAATATCACTCATGACTCCGAGACTCTTAATATTTTGCTACTTATCCTTCTGAATGTTCTCTAGGTTTCTTCATTTATATGCACGGCTTTATTTTTTTTCTTACGCACACCCTGTCCTGCTGCACACTAGCCTGCATGTCCCTACCATGCGTGCCACGCTTGCAGGTGAACTTAGCTCTCTGACCAGGCTCACAAACCTAAGACGCTTGATCGCTCTTCACCAACTTGAAAGGAAATGTGAGGAGGGCACTGACCCCCAGAGCTACTGGGTATTGAGCACCTACTGTTTGCTAGTTGAAGCTTTACATATACGGTCTCTACTTTTCACACGGCCCCTCAGGGATGGCTCTTCACCCCCACTTTGGAGAAGGGGAAACTGAGATGTAGGCTGAGAGAGCATTGAATTTGTGTGCATTTGACTTACAGGCCCACCTTCTCTATGGTAACTAGTGGACTCCAGGCAGCTGTAATGACTTCTAGATTAGTGGGTCTGAGCTGGGGGCTGCAGGGAAGGGAAGATGCTTGCTGTTGACTAGAGGACAGAAAAGATGGCCGTGGGGATGATCCATGCTTACCTGCTATGGGTGTATGAGGAGGAGGCTCCCAGGGGCTGGTTTTGTCAAGTCAAGAGGCAATGCCAGGGGCTAGCGTAAGCCCCAGTGGGAGAGGCAGTGTCAGGAGGCGGTGTGGTTCCCTTGGGCAGGGCCGACATGAGCTACTTTGAGGTTAATAGGTTTGGCTTCGCCCTTGAGCTCGCCAGATCCTTGCAGACTCCACGCATGCCTCTCCAGCCCCTTTTGGCAGGCCTCCACCGTGAGGGTCCGCTTCTCTTCTTGTCACAGAGTAGTTTGGTTTCTTCCAATGTGTTCTCTGCTACAGCTAAGTAAGGAATGCGCTCATGTTGTTGGTTAATGAAGATGATTGGCTCAATGTATTTTTCTCTCCAAGTATGTGTACCACAACCCGTTACTGGGTGCTGGACATTCAGAGATGAAGTCATCATTTCTTAGGCATTAGAGGGAGGGGACACATACTTAAATAAATGAATGTGATGCAAGAGGTTATAACAAGAAAGAAGTGCAAAGGAATTTTTGAAATGCTCCTCATCTTAGTTACTTTTTTCTCATTGCTGAGACAAAATACCCAACTCTCAAGGTTAAAGGAGGAAGAGTTTATTTAGTTCACAGTTTGTAGCAGTTTCAGTTCGTAATCTGCTGCCTCCAAGGTGGGGTGGCACACGGCAGAGGGGCAACTGTTCGTGGCAGTGGAAGACAGCAGGAGCAACAAAGGGGGGAGAAAAGCCTCTTTCTGTAGCTTACATTGTATTCAGTCTACAGGGATTAGGGTGGTGTGGATGAAACAGTAGCACATCCGGGGTAAGGGTAGGGTCTCTGGAGCCGGACCGTGGGTTCAGATCCTGAGCTGTCACCTCCTTTGTATGGGCCTTGAGAAAGGCACTTCATTGCACCGTGCCTCTGTTTTTCCATCTGCACTGTGGGCTAGTTGTGATGCCCACACTGCAGGTTTGTTGTGTGGATTAAGTGAGTTCATTCATCTGTAGCATTTGCAGCGGGAGGCCTGCGCATCATGAGTCAGGATCTGCTTTGCCCACAACAGCCGAAGTTCTCAGGCACTAAACAGCCAGCAACTTTTCTTCTCTCCTCCAGGGTAGGCACCAGGGCTCTGGAGGCCCCTCTCACTTCCTTCACTTCCTGCAGACCTTAGTGTAATCTGAGGCCCAGACTCACTGAGAAGCCTCTGGAGGGAACAGTTCCCTGTCCAGACATGACCCGCCTGCCTGGAGCCCGAGGCAGCAGGGGAGGGATCCTGGCTGCCCGGATGTCCAGCTGTACCTGGACCCCACCCAGCTAGATCACCCTTTGCCTGGAACTTCAAAGTGGTTTATTTTGTTCCTTTTGCCATTTGGATTCCAGGAATATTTAATGGGGCGTGTCAGAGCAAAACAGCCATAACTTGCAGCCTTTCTGTGCAGATAAAACAGGTGCACAATCCTTCTTTAGCCAAGTTTGTCAGCTGCAGCAGGCTACACCCCATCTCCCAGGGCCTCCGTGTCAGCCCTTCCTCCTGTCTTTGGGGCTTCCCAGAGCTATTCTGTACAGGGCCTTTCTGGTACTTCAGGTCCAGTGCAAAGTACTGCATTCTCTCATCCTGCTAGGCAGAGCTATCTGAGCTGTGAGAGTCTGAGGCAGAAATGAAAAATATTTCTCTGTCAGCAGACCCCTGCGGCTGAATGCGCAGGATTTCTGAGGGAGGATTTGTTAAGCTAGGTGGAGACCATATCGTGACAGGTGTGTGGAGCCATGTAACTCTCCTTCTGCCCTTCTGAAGTGGTTCCCAAGTTCCAGAGTGTTCCTCATCTCCTCAGGGACAGTCTGACAGGAAACCAGCTCCACCCACACAGGACAAGGCCTTTCTGCCTCCGCACGGGCCAGGCAGTTCATGGGGCCTGAGTGAGTGTTTCTCGCTGTCTTTTCTCAAAGTTGCAGTCATGTTCTAATGTAAACAATATTGTCAGAGAGCCTGGAAGCCTGTGGGATTTTCATGGGCGGTGATGGATGGGCCAAGGACAGAGCGGCAGGCCCACATCTGTCACACCTCCCTCTGGCTCCAACACGGACCTGTTAGCACAGCCTGACTTGGATCATTTGTCTCCAAGTACCAGGGGATTTTCAATCAGCTGCAGAGCCAAACTGTTCAAAGGGACAGAGTTCTGGTTTGTGGTAAGAATAACATATACCACCTGTACTTGGAGTCCTGGTCCCTGGATTCCTGGAGCCGCGGGCCTGCTCATCCATGGCTGGAGTTTCTCTCCACCTCTGCTCACAGCTGATGTCCTCTGGAGCCAGCACGAGACTCAAACTCAGGGCCACTGCAGTGGAGGAAATGCTCCTCTCTCCTCCCCTCATAGTGACCTCATTTCTGTCCAACACCCAGGGGAGGGGCACTAGGCCCTAAGAGAGGATAGAAAAAAATCAAGGTAGGTAGAAAGGAGACAAGGAAAATCATAATTTTAAAAATAAAAACTGCGAATTCAAGATACAAGCTCAATTTAAGAAATGTTTTTTCTTCTTCTTTTCTCCCAAAACTGGGCAATCCTTTTTACCTGCAAATGGGCCTCCTTCGCCTGTGAATGGACCCTCTTTCTTCACCTGTGAAATAAGCTTTCCCATAAATGGGCCATCACCCTTCCCCCTGCAGAAAATGCTGTCACCTTGCACCTGGGAACTGAATATCCTCTTTCCATGATCTTAGATTTCCACACCTCCCTAATCTCCCACAAATATACCCAGCCCGGACTTGAGTATGTACTTTAAAAGTTCTGGCTAATGGATCCTCTTGTGCCTCTTGGGAGTCAAAAGACTTATCCTCTAGGTAGGGTGGGTTTAGACTCCTTACCTGTTTCAAGAGCCTCCTAGGACCCTCTCTAGTGACATTTCTCTGGGCGAGCCAGCGGCTGGAGAGAAAGAGGCATTAGGATCACAGCTTTGGTAAGTCCAGTCAAAAGCCCTTCATTTTCTTCCCCACTTACCCCAACCCCTTGCCCTCTGAAGCATAGCTTTTTTTTTCTCCTGCCCCTCTCCCTCCTCCTCCTCTTTCTTGTTCCTTCCCTCCCTTCCCTCTACCTTCCTTCTCTTCCAGCCTTGTGAAAGATGGTTCTATTCACAGGTGAAGGAGGCCCATTTTTCTTTTCCTTTTCAGCAGCTAAAGGCTCCCAAGTCCCTAGAAAAATGAATGCCTATAAGTAAAAGCTACAAAGACAAGAGACCCAGGCTCCCTCTAAACAGAAACAGCAAGAGGTGTTGAGAGGTGCGCTGTACGAGGAGGAGCAGCTGCCCTGTTCCCTTAAGTCAGCACACCCTGCTCCTGGGGCAGGCAAAACTAAAATTCGCTGACCAGTGAGACACAAATAAGGATAGAACCATCCAGTGTTTTGAGTAAAGGTTTTCATGCAGCTAAGGTAGAAAACTTAGTTCTGAGACTTAGCAGAAGAACCAGTGTGGGTGACACCAGAGGAAGCCATCTCCTCAGAACACACGTGTCTTTGGGTGCTACGCACTTTACTTAAAATGAGATCCTCTAAACTGTTCATTTAATCCTTTTTTCTCTTTCCCACTTTCCTCTCTCACTCAAAGCCAAAGGACAGGAACTCAGTCCACTTAATGCCATGGCTTTCTTTTGGGTGGCTGAGTAGATGCCCAGCCTGAGACCCGGCAGAGTCTATGGACTCACACCAAGAAG
>RJWT010021324.1:0-17624 GCA_004365215.1 Cuniculus paca | reverse complement strand
AGTGAATATTTTTAAGTTTTGCAGGCCACATGGCCTCTGTCCAAACTATTTAACTGTATTGCAGCCACAGACAACGTGTAAATAAACAGGCCTGACTGTAGTCTAATAAAACTGTATTTAGTTTTGGAGTAGGCTTTGACTGGCAGGTTATGATTTGCTGATCCCTCATGGAGAGTCCTTGCTTGGGACTTCAAGGTTACCCTGAGCTCTGAAAATTGTGAAATGATGAACAAGTGAGAATTATAACCAATTTCTACCAAACGTCTGCTACAATGTTACCACTCTAGTTAGTCAGAGTTAAATGATTTTACAGCCTTTGATGGGTCACTGAGCTTTCATCCAACCAAGGTCAAGTGTAACCAGCTTCTCTTTGGGACCTGGCTAATTATTACTGTACAAGTTTAAAGGGAATGGCAGATGGGTAATTTTCTTACTAAAAATGACAACAGGAACCCTACCAAAGACTAAGCAAGCCACTATTAAACCCCCATTAGCTGTGTGGGGTCATTTCTAATGGCACATTCACCGGTGGGACAATTGTTCTGCTGGCCTGTGCTAACCAGCAATTGAAATCAATGGGAAGCTTTAGGCACCAAATAAGGGTTTTTTTTCTGGGCCACCTAACCCAGACCTTGTTTTTCCAGCTGACACTCTGCCTATGTCAGCTAATTCCTACTTTGGAAAATGCATTCCAGGGCTAATAAAGACTTTAAAGTCACTATTTTCTCACCATGTCATTAAAATGCAAATTGCTTTGTATATTCCTAATATAATCAGGAGATTCCTGGGCTAGTGTAGAAACTGCGCAAATTTCACAGAATCTGAATTTCCCATTGGGAAGGCCTGAGGTATATTTGCGATCTCAGTGTTTCTAAATGATTCAAGTTCTGCAATGGTGAGGCAGTGAATTAGAGGCGATTACGGGAGAATGTCGAGACTGCAATCTTACTGGCATGCATGCACATCTGAAAAATCTGTAAGGCAGCATTTATCTTCACTAAAGACTTAGCAGTTGTGGGAAGCTGAACACTGCTACCTCACTTTACTGAATCTGTTTCCGTGGGTGGAAAATGGCAAAGATGAGGCCAATGTCACAGTGTTGTCAGGAGAGAGGCAATATGTAAGTGTCCATTAGTCCCTCCATGAGTGGCAGCTGGATAGAAGCAGGAAGGCCCCAGGTTCAGCCAGGCCAAAACTAGCTGGGAACTGGCTCCAAAAAGTTGGCATACTCAAACCCAAGCTGGCCTGCTGAGTGCCTAATTTGGAGTTAATCAGGAGAAACAATGACAAGCCAGAATGATTAGCAGAATAAGGCAATGGAACCTACCTGCCTTGAGCCTTGTTCATGCTAGGTTGACACCCAGTCATCCCCAGGCTGGTCCCCAATTACTTCAAAGGAGAAGAGCCACGTGGGGCAGAGGGAGAGCAGGCCTCACTTCAGTTGCTCACCTTCATCTCCACCATCAGCTCTCACGAGTGCTACTCTGAGCTCACTAGGAGCTTGATAAGACCTGTGGGTATGGCTAGCAGGGCTGGGAACGTAGGTATAGGGGAGGGCCACACATTGCCCTGGGCCCCAGATCCTCATTGGTAGCACTACAAGCAGAGGACCAGCAGTTTATACCTTGTGAAAGTTTCAGATACCTGGATGGGGCCTCTGAACTCATTAAGACTTTGTACTCCCTGCTTTTTATAAGAAAACTGAGACCAGTGGTAATTGATTATTGCTTTGCCAATGGTCATCTAGATGGCAGGATGGTGGGCTAAACTAGGAGCTGAACTCAATTTCTTTCTACCTATTTATGTATTTTGATATCCCTTTAGGGATGGGGGAGTGTAGCTCAGTGGTAGAGGCCGTGTTTAACAAGAGTAAGGTCCTAGGTTCCATCCCGGTGCCACCACGGGGGTTGGGGGTTGAGGAGAATGTAGAGACTCTAAACAGAAAGAGAACAGTTTGAAGTTAAGAAAACAAAGTTCTAAAATTCCTAGCAATGTCCAAGGAAAAATCTTTCCCCTTTATAATACCCACACAGAAATAAGGCACCTTCCTAGTCCCTCTATGCTTAGAGTATATTCAAGTATCCCTACCCAAGGGGAAGGATAGCCCTTTATCCAGAAGATTGAGTACAAACACTAAACACTATTTTCCCTGATGGGAGGAGCAGGTAGAAAATTTCTAATGCCTGATTCCTGCCATTTCCTACCTGTGTGTCTTTGGGCTCTCTGAACCCTAACTACCACCTATAGCCCCAAAACAACAGAGGTGGTTTGAGAATTGGGACTCTTTTGTAAGCTGTAAAGTGTTAGATGAATGTAAGACTCTGACCAAAGGATTTTATTTCTTTGTAAAGCAGATTGAGGCAGAAAATTCCCAGCTGGGAGCAGGTGTGGTCTCTCCTTTCCTTAAAAAGAAGGTAGAGAAAAAACTCCAGCCAGCCATTCTGCAGAGCCTGGAAACTCCTTCCTGTTTCTACAAACTCCCTGTCAACAGTCCAGGGGGTAACAAAGCCTCCCCCACTGAAATCTGCAGCCAGTTGCATTCCAGGCAGACTTGCCAATCATTAGCCATGCAATTTTGTTTATCCTGCCCCAGCCTGGAATTTGGCCTCTTAATAAAATCCCAGCTACAAAGCGAGAACTGGTTGGACCAAAACTGCTCAGTGAGTACAGGAAGCCTCCCAGGAAGGTAGCTGGGAATGCTTGTTAAACAGACACTAGGCCTGGGCAGCCCACCAAACCCAGCCCCACGGTGCTAGCTGCCCTTTCTGTTGACATTGAGAGTCTGAGTTGTGAGGGATCTAGCCCATAGACAGGACATCTCCTCCCTGATTTGGATGACTCTAGCTTCAGCCAAAGGTCAGGTCTTCACTGCCAATGTTAACAGCAGCATTACCTTCAAGTCTTTGCCCTGTGGAGGGATTAACATTTATAGGCATCCTCTGTACAGCAGGGATCATATGATCTTCATGATTTCACTAGGAGAGCTCTACAGAAGCCAAAGTTGTGGTTTTGATCACTGAGTTACTTTGCTCAAGGTCAAAGAGTCAGGAAAGTGTTGTAGAAGGGGCAGCTACTGTTTGCATCCGGCAGTGCACGTCCCTGCTTCTCTCCTTTCTTAGGATGAGAAACCCAGGTGCCTGTCTCTATGGGCTAGGTGTGACAGCCAGGCCAACTCAATCATAAGACCACACCCTCCTGGTAAAAATCATACAAAAACATGGGATGAAGTCAGGCCAATCAGATCCTGTTTTACATCTAGGAGCACATATAAGCCTGTGCAATGGTCCAAATATCTGTGTCCCTTAAACTCATGTGCTGAAATTCTAACCTCTGATGTGATGGTATTAGGAGAAGGGGGTCTTTGGGAATTGAGTGGGTCATTAGGAGTAGCCCTCATGAATGAGATAAGTGCTCTTATAAAAGGAACTCCAGAGAGCTAGCTTACTCTCTTCCAACATGCAGGGTCACAGTCAGCAGACTATAACCTGAAAGAGGGCTCTCACCAAATCACATCCAGGCTGGTATCCTGACCTCAGACTCCCAGATCTATGAGAAATAAACTTCTGTTGTTTGTAAACCACTCGGTCTGTGATAGTTCATCGCAGTATCCTGAATTGAAATGCTATCTTGTAGCAACCCAGTGATATAGTTCCCCATTTTACAGATGAACAAGCTGAGATAGAGCAAAGTTAAGTAACTTGCCTGTGTCACACAGGTAAGGTAGTAAAAGTGCTACCAAAACCCATGTTCTTATCCCCTATGCTAGTGAGGCTAATGATCACCCTCTTTCTGCTCTGCTACACTACTTCTTTGGGCTTTTGTGTTGTATTCTACCTGCCAGTCTGCCTCCACTCTACTTTCATTGTCACTTTAACAATCTACCCAGGTCAAGCCACTTCTCATACTTCTAAGTCACTCTGCATCCAACAGAATCATCTCCAAATAGCCAGAAACTAGGTTTGTTATGCCTCCCTAAACAGCTCAATTATCCACATATAGGTAAACACACACCCAACCCTTGCAGGAAGACCAGAACACTTATGGCTTCCAAACATGGCAGCTTTCTAGGGTGGCACTGTGCACACAGAAGATGCCATATATGGAGTTTGAAATTTTTTAGTAGCCAAATTAAGAAAATCAAAAGAAACTGGTGAAAATAATTTTAGTAGCATATTTAATATGAACATTTTCAACTTATAATTGACATAAAAATTATGAATGCATCTATTGTTTTTGTTTAAAGTTTTGGCAATCTAGTATGCATTTTACTCTTATGGGACATCTCAATTCGTATTGGCCATATGTTTCTGGTGGCCATGGTACTTGGCAGAGCAGATCTAAAATAAGGCTTACCTCAATTTTTTAAGTCAAATCATGCACAGGAAATGATCAAATTTTAACATTATCTTGGGGGTAAATAGTTGTGCTTGCTCAGGATCAGAGGCAATGGGACAGACACTCGAGTTCTCCCCTCCTCTCTCCAAATAGAGAGGGCTGGACAAGCAGAGGCCTGACGAGTATTAGGAAAAGGCAACTGGTTTGAGGATTTCAGCCCTACTTTAGAATCTCAGACCCTATCCCAAGCTGACTGAATCAGAAACCCTGGGTTATGGCCCAGGATGAGAATTTAACAAGCTTTCAAGGGGATGCTAATGTTTGCAAGCATAATGGTAGTAATACCCCCACCTGCCTGCCCTTCACTGAGAGCTTCCCAAGAATAGTCACTTATTAAATGACTGACACCCAGTCCTATGAAGCTGCCATAACTAGCCCATATTACAGAAGAGAGACTGAGGTGTAGAGTTGAGTGCCCGCTACATAGCTAGTACATGGCAGGGCAGAAACAAAATTTGAACCAAGCTCTCTCCACTCCAGCCCATGTGACTTGGACTTGATCATGTGACTGTCTAGTGCCACTGAAGGCTTGAAAATTTTAATTTTAAACTATCATATCCTAATATCTCACATTTATCCTTTCATTCTAGATTGGGCTCCTAATTGGGGCCAGGCCCCATGGGCTCTGGGGCTACAAGAATAACTATTATTTGCTTCTTAAGCTTAAGGAGTTCATGGAATAAGCATCTTGGACCTCAAAGTTTTGCAACAAATCGGGAATAGTCTAGGCTAAAGTGAATGGAGCCAGTGGAATAATTGGGAATTAGAAAGGGGAGAGCTTCCTGGTAGGAACATGTGTATTGAGATTTTTTAGGGTGGTGTCAATTATGATTCTATTCTCAAACTCTACTGTAACTATTTCTTCATCACTGATTTTATTTATTTATTTATTTATTTTTGTCTTTTTTGAGACAGGGTCTCACTATGCAGTTAAGGCTGGACTTAAACTCACTTTGTAGCCCAGGTTGGCCTCGAACTTGCATCAATCCTTTCTGCCTCAGCCTCCCAAGTGATTTCTTTGAAAACAAAATTTTCACTTGATTTCTTTGGATTCTAACTTGGCCTTGCTTCCTTTACTTGTCAACTAAACTCTAATAATAAGGCAAAGTGGTGGTGATTTCCCTGCACCCACTTTTTTTAGGGCTGAGGATGTTATAATACTCTGAGAAAGTGAAAGTGATGATGACTGTTTTGTAGGGGAGACTATCCCTGTAACCCAGAAAGAAGTTCACCTGAGCCTCACTGCTTCTGAGGGATCGATCAGCGTCATACCCATTAGGAATGTCTTTGACTACAAGTAACTAAAAATCTGACCCAGTAGTTCATTCTTATTTCTGACAAGAAGTCTAGCATGGGCAGTGGATGGCTTTGGCTCAGCAGCTTACTATTGCCGGGGCCAGAGAGGTAAGATTCCCTTACCTCTCCCTTTATGTCTGTCCCTCAGAATTACACGATGCACCCCTAGCTCCAGACATCACATCTTTGTTCAAGGCAAGATGGGGCAGCCAAAGTATTGGTTTCAGAATGGATAGAAGCCTGTAAGTTCTTCCTGGTGTCCCTCTCCTGTGGGCCACCTGGACTAACTTGGTGCCTAGACCAGTGGCTGGTGCTTTAGGCCAGTGACTGGTCTCAACTGGCTTTAGGGGTGTGATGTGGCCATCCATTGCAGAAGTTTGCCTCTAGTCATTAGGTCTGTATACACTAGTTCCTCTAGTGACTCAGGGTCCCTTGCTGGGGTCCCTGGAAACTTGCAGAAACCTCACACACCACATACTGTCTGGCTCATTTGTCCAGGTGCTTCCTCCTGCAAAAGTCTCACAGCTACGCCTGGACAAGGCCTTGTGCAGCACCCTTCCTCAGCTGTGCCCTGTTCACTACACACAGGGAAGCATGCCGCAAGCTCTCATCCTCCCTCACCTCACCCTCTGTTTCCAGGATCCTCCTGAATGTTTCCACTATGCCATCCTCTACCGTCCCTCCCTGGGCTGGGAAAGTCAGCTTCCTGTGTGGCTGTTCCCTTCATTTTCACCACCACCTTCTCTACAGAACAATTGCAGGGGAGCAGAAGGCCTCTTCTCTTCTAATCATCTCAGCTCAGGACTTCCTCTAAGTTGACTCTTTCTCTATCCTGAAATGACCTTCATTTTTCCTCTTCCCTGAGGGCACAATAGATAGGTACTATAGTTCAAATGTTTCCCCCAAAAGTTCATGTGTCAAAAATTTAATCCTCAAACTCATATATTAACGGATTCAGAGGTGGGACCTTTGGGAGGTAATTAGCTTTAGACAAGGTCATGAGGGTGGGAACCCATAGTGGGATTAGTGGCTTTATAAATAGAGGAATAAGATTTGAGTAGGCCCCCTTGCTGTGTCTTGCTGTGTGCTTTTTTCTGTCTTGTTATGACACAGCGAGAAGGCCCTGCCAGATGCTGGCATTGCATTCTGTGACTTCCTACCCTCCAAAATTATCAGCAAAATAATCAGCTGTTCTTTATAAATAACTCAGTCTCAGGTATTTTGTCATAGCAATAGCAAATGCATTATAATAAAAGGCTACAGGCAAGTAACAAACCAAATAACTTACCAATCAATAACAGAAGATCCACAAATATGTACTAATCTAGTTTCAATTGCTTTTCCAAATCTTTCTAAGTGGATAGGCAGAGCAAAGGACATGTTTAACGGTTACCCTCCTCCTGAAATAGCAGTCTGGTGTGGAAATGAGAATGTTTTGCCCTGTTCCATTCAATACTGATTATTATGATGTTAATTATGCATTTAGTCAACTGGGAAGAGAGGTAAAATACAAACAATGCAATTAGGAAATGCAATTACCATCAGCATGGAGTGCTCCTGGTTGCCCTGTGAGAGACAGACCCCTCACTGTTTCCCGCAGTAGGATGGACCTCATACCCACAGAATTTCCTGCTCAAGATTCATGAGGTTTCCCCTCACTAAACAACACATCAAAGAAATGAAAATGAATGCAACATTCAAGAATTCATTTCACCTTTTCTGATAAAATACATAAAATTATAATATTGCTTGCATGAACACTTTGACAGCAAATTGGCAGTGAGTTGCAAGAACTGTTTAAATATGCTTGTAGCCTTTGACCCAGATTTTATCCCATAGAAACAATTTCCAGGCAGAAACACTGTCATGTACATATTCATTGTAGCAATATCTATAATAGCTCTGGGTAGGTGACTAATAATCCAATGACAGGGGCAAGGTAAAAGAAATTACAGTACCTCAAAGCAGTATAATATTATGCAGTCATTAAAAATGATGGAAAGCTTATATGGCAACATCAAAAGTGCTTGTAATATGAAGTTCAGTTAAAAAGACAGAATATCAAATTATCTTTTTGCAAATTCTCCCAAATACCATTACTTACAGTAACCAAAGCCTGTCCAACCCAGTTCAGACCACATTGTTTCTAGCACATGTACGATGGAGCCCTTAGTACACAGCATGCCCATTATCTCAGGACATGTCCATCTCTAGTCTTAGACGATGCATTTTTGGAAGACAGGCATACCGTCTTATCTTCTGTCACCTGGCACATAATAAAGGTTCATTACATGTTAAATTAAGGCACCACTGACAATAATTTTGGCTACTGTTTATTGAGCATCTTCTATGTAGCAGACATTGTGATTGGTATTTTCCATATATGATTTCACATTATTTTAATTATTATTATCCCATTTATACAGATGAAAACAAACTGAGAGCATTTGTCACATACCCAAGGTCATGCACTTGGTGGAGTGGGGTGTTGAATCCAGCTCTATCTGACTTCAGAGCCAGGGTTCTACTCATTTTCACAATATATGTGTACATGCATGCACACCTGTCTATGATGATCCAGATAGGAAAAAAAACATGGCAAATGAAAAATTAATGATTTCCTTGGATGTTTAGGGGTGAAATGGTGCATGGATAATTTTTTTTCCTGTTTTGTGTTTCTTCAAATGTTAAGGTGGTTTGAAAAGAGAAGAATCTACCTCCATTCCAAATCCTTCTGGGGTTAAATCCTGGTAACCTGGTTATCTTAAAGGGAGGCAAACCATGCTGGCCACTTAATTCCTTTTCTGCCTCCTGGTCAGGTGCAAGTGGACAGTTATTTCTAGAGACAATGGTTGTATGCAAGACCTGCTGGTGGAATAGATACTTTCTGCCCACCTGGTTCATTGCACAGGGGGAATTACTTGTTCACCATTCTGGAACTCTACTGGTGCTGCCCTTGTACAAGCTGCACAGATGGCATTCCAGGTTCCATCTTGTTGTAGGGCTGTGCATGCTGGGTTGAGGCAGGGAGAGGAAGAGGAATAGACGAAAGCATTTGCCATGACTGCTGTATTTGTGTATATTCCAAGATTCAGAAGGCTGGTACTATCTCTAAATTGGCTGAAATAAAATTCAAAGTTGATATTTGTCACACTATTTTAAGCTTGTGTCTCATTCTGTGTCTTTCTACCCAGGTGTTACAAACTAATATTTTAATAAATCCTGTAATTATCTTATGGATAGTACTTAGTTCATGGCTTGTAGTTTTTTCAGTCTTGAAATTGGTAAATGGAAACGTTTAAACCTATAGTTCAGTTTTCCCAAATTTCGTTTTAGCATATCTGTATTTTTAAAGCACGCACTCTAAAAAAATTAAAAAATTAAAATGGTTCAGGATCTTTTCACCCCAACAAATTCAGGGTCCTGCTGTCTGAGTTTGACTGGGACAGAGACAGGCTGAGAAGTCTGACCTCATTTTGGAGTGTTCAATGTGCTTAGAGATGGAACCTATTCTTTGCACCGAAAATAAAATAAATATGGAAAAAGCAGAAATTAAGATGAAAAGAAAAGCAAAGTCTACGTATTAAAAGGGCAGTGGAGAACATTCATTTTAAATGGAAAGTAACCTCATTCATTTGTATCATCTTCTTCCTCAAGCTCTGCAAAATGACAGTGGAACTAATTTATAAAAAGGAATAAGTTCACAAAGAGAATATGAACTTAGCTATGTCAACTAATTTTTTGAAAAAGGAAAAGAGATAGGTGGACAGTAACTCCCTATGCCAGCAGGGAAAAGCTTTAAACTAAGCCCCCAAGTGAGAAACTAGAGTACCTTAGATTATATGAGGACTTGGAGATACAAAGGAACCTATAGTGGGGTGACAAGAAGGGCTGAGAGTGGTAAAAATGGTTGAAAAAACAAGAGGTATCAACACCATCACCACTATTACCACAATTGCCATCAGCACGGGCACTACCACTACCACCACCGCTATGACCATGCCATCATGCACCACTCTGACATTAACATCACCGTTACTCCCAACATCAATATCACTATCAACGCTATTACCACCCCCACCATCACTATCACCACCAGCACCACCATAACTCCTTCCTCCAACCAGGGAATTCAGGCTAAGTGTCTGTCCTCTATCACAGTAAAATACTGGGTAAATTTTTGGGAGGGAAGAGGAATTGGAGAGATGCTAGGCACCATTTAGCATAGAGAATAATACTTTATTTTACAAGAATGTTAAATAGAACTTTCATATTGCATAGTGAGACCCGCATGGCTGCCAATAAGAACCACATGCCACCAGGGGAATGAGTCCCAGGAAGCAGACTGGAGGATTTCTTTATGGGAAAGCTAACCAGCCTGAGAACAAAACTTGTTCACTTTTCCACCCAGTAGTGAAGCTCAACACTCAAGAAGCTCTGCCCATGGGCTTCCAAACAGCTTTCCAGCTCATAAATGGGAACACCAGCCAGTGTAACTAAGCAACCGAAGCATCTGGAACAAAAGAAACAGATAAGAAGGAACCCAAAGGTGACAGAGGCAATGTTGAAAATAGAAGAAAACTGGCCAGGAACAAGAAAAGCAACAATAGTATTCTCGGAAAGAGAAGGGTGGATATTATGCTCCTAAGAATAAAAGGCTTTAAAAATGAACGATTGGAAAATAATAAACAGCTCTGTGACAAAAGAGAATTAAACAGATTCTGAAGTCCTGTTTCCCTTCCCAGAGTCTACAGAAGGTGACACATTGGAAATTAAGTAAACACGCTTTGAGTAGCAGCAACTCTCATTCCAGTCAACACCTGGTAAAGATACATCTGAAAGCCAATGACTATGGCTTTTAGGTTGGGTCCTAGTATCTGTTGTACATTTAATCCACAAAATAATGCTTCTCTATATGAATTATTACCCTCATTTTATTAATAGAATCCTAAAAAGGTGCATTAATGGGTTGGACCATATGCAACAGTCAGTTTCATAGTTCAGAAATGGTAGAATGCCAGCAATTTAAATTCTTCAACTTAATTTATGGTTCAAGTTTGCACTGTAGTTTTTATGACCGAAGTTGTGAAAGGTTAGAAGATAAGTCATTGTTATCTGGGGCCTTGAATGTGTTGTGTTTTCATATTATCCTTGAATCTAAAAGGAAAAGAATGGTAATTCTTAGAGGTCAGAGGGGTCCTCTTTCCTAGGTTGGCTGCCATCAATCTGCAGCAAAACTGTACACTCATGGTGTGTGTGTTTGGGTGTTTGTGTGTGCATGGAAGGCAAAGTAGTCAATTATATCACCCCAAATTACAAAGAAGCAGAACCTGTGTGTTGGCAGAAGTGTGGGCTGGGAACAGAAATCTCATTGTTAGATCATTTGTTAGGCCTATTCTATATGTAGGAGTAGCCCTTCATAGGAAAGCAAAATTCTTTAAGTTTCAGGCAGTAAGTAACTTCATTTTTTAAAATGGTTGCTCTTGGAAAATGCTGGCTTAAATACTTTTTCCTTGCCCTATGAGATGAAATCTTTACAGAGCAGAAACTCAGCCCTGATTTCTCTGGTCATTCATTTTAGAGAATCACAAATCCTCCCCTGACACTTATAATCTCAAGCATAATCTCATTTCCATAATTAAAATTTCCAGCCTGCAAAAACTCCAAACTGTACTGAAAGTGAAGATATGTGTCCTTTCACCTCCCTTAACCTGTAGTGGCTGATTTAGGGCTGGAGAACCCAACATGGAACAAGAAGAGAGCATCCTTTTTCTCCTCTCCTACTCCTTTAGGCCTCTTCTGCCTCCTCCAGGTAATATGGAGGGTGGGGATTGGGGCAGCTGATCTCCCTGACACCCCTAGACCCTGTTACCGGTTTCATCTGGCTTCAGCAGAGGTTTAAGCCTAACTTTGTCTTGTGGTTACTCTGTGGGTTTCTGAAGACCCTTACCATTGTGGTTCTCCCAACTGCTATTCCTCAAGGCAGGGCTATTTTTACTGCCTGGTTCTGTACCAACTCCCTCACGTCTTATAAATTCCTTCTTGATATCACTGCACTTTGGGGGCAAAACCTGAAACCAGATCTCTTTTGTGCATGGTCCATATATGCAGGGGAAATGCTCAGGCATTCTCTGCCCAGCCAATGCCAGTGTGGGCTACAGTGTTCCTTCTCTCCTGGGGGCTGAGCAATGAGCCTCTTCCTGCCTGTAGGCATTTCGTTTGGGGCACAGTCACCAGCCCCACATGTTTGCCTCTAACTTCAGGGACTCAGCTCAAGCTCTGTGCAATGATTCCAGTCACAGGCCTAGGATGTGAAGGACAGGCTCCCGTGTCCTGCCCCAAGCTAAGGCTGAGGAAACAATGTCACATGACTCCAACAGCTTCACCAAAACATCTTTATTCTCAGCTTTTTCAACCTATTTCACTTAACATGATGACTTCACGGTTCAACTATGTTTCAGCACGGGTCAGAATTTCCTTTTTAAGGATGAATAACATTCCATTGTGTTTATAGGTCACATTTTGCTTATGCATTCATCCGTCAATGGATGAATTGCTTCCACCTCTTTGCTGTTGTGACCAATGCTGCTATGAACATGGATGCACAAATACCTCTTGAGATCTGCTTTCAATAATTTTATACCCTCGGGTATGTATTAGACTCAGGTTGAAAAGCTAGATTTTGTACCTCATCTTTGCAATTCTTGCTGAAGAGGAGTGGTTCCTCACTTTGCAATGTCCGTGGCAAATGTTGTATATTTTTGGCTTCTCAGTGTCTCAAAAGGTAGAAAAGGACCGATTTTTTGCTTATTGCTATATAAATATGCTATATATGCAAATATGTGCTTGGCGGGTGTGCATAATGGGAAACATACTTATATGTGGACCTATTTGTGTCCATACAGATTATGTAGGGCCATTGTATGCCTGTATTTGTGATTCACAGATGTGATATCTGCAGATCTATGCATGATGTTTGTGTGCATGTCTGCATGCACATGTGTGCAAGCATGTGAAACAGGTACTTACATGCACACACAGAGCTCATCTGTAAACTCCAAGCCATAAATTTTCCCTGAGGCTCCCCTACCTCCCTTTTACAAGGCCTCCTTGGTAAGTAGTGGAAAGCAGAAGGTACTCGAATTCACAGCATGAGCCCTCAGCAGCCTGGGAAGATAGAGGCATCCACACTGGGGGAAGTAACAGGCTCACTGTGAGGGAAACGTGATTGTAGTAGCCCTTGAGTGCATCAGCCTGTTGCTCTTTCCCTTCTCCATTAAGTGGTCCTAGAACAATGATTGACTTATCAGAAAGCAGAAAGTTTCTCTAAGGGCTTTGCCTCTTAGTTGAATGCTAGGGGAGAACACAGAGAAATTCCTGCCAAGAGTATTACATTTATGAATCAAGGTCACTTCCCCCATCCTTGCACTTGAGCTGCATGAGCACCCCACGTGAGTTGTAAGTGCCTGCCATGTGACTCATTCATTCTCATGTCTGTGGTGTCACAGGGCAGTCAGAGCCAGTGCACCAAAGTCAGTGTGTGTGTGGGGAGGGGTAGGGAATCAGGGAGGCTAATCAGAGTGTGAATGAGCGTCACTGGAATATATTTTCCTGCGGTGCCAGAGGCCCAGTTCTTTTGCTGATGCACAGAGAAATGCAGGAGTCAAAAAAATGTTGCCAGAAGCCAAAGCCAGAACCACCCAGTCATAGCACAGGAAGAAGTCCCAGCTTAGTAGGGCGAGTGGGGGGAAATTTGCCCTCTGCTTGTAATAAATTTTCTCTTCATTCTGCTGCATGTGGCCAGCAAAATCCCTAGCCTCCCAGGGATGAGCATTTGCACTTCTATTGCCCTTTTCCCAGCATACTGGATGCCCCTGATGGCACTCGGAACAAACAACATCCCTGTTAGTAAAGACACTGGAGCTCTGGCTCTTGGACAGCATGTTGAAGAGATCATGGCAGAAATGGAGGAAGGATCACTTCTCCAGGGGGAACAAGGTCGTGGAGTTACCCAATAAATTCACTCAGCAGGTGGCTTGGAGGCAGTATCAAAAGTCATGCTCTTGTCTGTAGGAAAGACTTAGTGCTGTGGGTTCCAGTTGTTTATAGATTGTTAACAGTCAGGACTCTATCAGTCTTGGCCTCTTTGCAGATGGGCATACTGCATCCATTTTTGCATTCATTGATTCACTGGACACAGAATACCACATACTTGATACTGGGCTCTTGAAATGCAGAAGGAAGGCAAGATCCTTGCCCTTGTAGATCTGACACTATGTGGAGGTAACCAGACAATGGAAAAGGTCAGTAAATGGTATATATGATGTATCAGACGGTGAGGTACTATTTACAAAAGTATAGCAAGCTAAGAAGTACAGCATAAACTGGGGGAAGGATATGATTCTGTAAAGAAAAGCAGGAAGATCTCCCTAATAAGATGATTTTTAAGTGGAGATATGAAAGAATGGAGGAAGTATACTATGAATACACAACAGGAAAAACATTCCAAGCAGAAGAAATGGAAAGACCCTGAGGCAGGAGTCTGCTAAGCTTGTTCAAAGAACATTATCATAAGGATACAGGGATGTATTCTGGAAGGCCCCCAATTCTCTCTGCCTTCATCCTTTTCATTACTCATCCACCTCCTCTCACCTCTGCACATTTCTCAATCTGTTTTGTAGAATATGACTGGTCTAGCTCCCAGGTAAAGAAAACTTTAACACTATTCTAGGAAGACCCATTGGCTGAATCCTGACTTGAAATGTAGACAAAGATGTAGTTAAATAAATACTGAACACTCACTAAGTGCCAGGCTCTATTTTAGGAACTTGGGATACAGAAGTGCACAAAACAGGAAAACAAAACAAAACAACCCTACCGTTTGGGCATTGAGGAGTGAAGGCGACTGAGATTTGGTTCTAGGGAGGTACCAGGAGCAGTCAAGAGAGACTAGTGTCCCTGACTGTGAAGAAAGATTTTCAGGAAGGAAAGAACAGTCACCTGTGACACAAGCCACTGAAAGTCAAGATGGGGCCATCAGAGTTAGCAATAGGGAAGCTACTGAAGGAATAGGGAAGGGACTTGACCTAGAAAGGGGAAGACCAAATACACAGTCTTCTTTTAAGACGAAGAGTTGCTGGCTCTTCAGGTGTGTGCTCCATTAATCCAATTCAATGGGTATTTATTCAGCACTTGTGATAACAAAGCACAGGTTTAACGTTTGTCAAGTATATGCCATGCACTAAGTACTGAGCTCCTTGTGAGACTATTACACAATACTCAGTGTCCACCATAAGAGATTGGTAAAATTGTGATTTCTGTTTTCATGGAAAACCTGCAGCCACTATAGTTTGGGTCTGGAGTGACTTTGGATTTTTCTATTTGGCAATCTGGATTCTTTTCTTTCCTTTTTAATAAATCATGGTTTAAAAATCCACAGAAGATGAAATTTATCATCTTCACCATATTAAAATGTGCATTTCAGTAGTGTTAAGAATATTCATACTGTTGTACAAGCGATCTCCAGAATGTTTTCATCTTGCAAAGCTGAAACTTCACACTCATTGAACAGCCTTTCATTTCCCTTCCTCCAGCCTGTGGCAACCTCCATTCTATTTTCTGTCTCTATGAATTTGCTGTATATACTTCATACGAATGGAATCATACAACTTTTGTCTTTTGTGACTGGCTGATATCACTTAGCATATTGTCTTCAAGGTTTGTGTTGTAGTGTGGGTCAGAATTTCCTTCCTTTATAAGGTGGAATAATATCCTATTGTATGTATAGATATGCTGTTATGAATATGGATAAACAAATACCTCTTCAAGATATTTCAATTCTTCTGATATATATCGGAAGTCTGGATCCTTAAACTGTCCCCAGTTAGCATGACCCAGAGAGGACTGATTCCCAGTGTCCAGACACTGAACAAGCACCTCCAGGTATTCTGAACACCGTACCCAAGTCCAGGGTGCTGGGAATGCCAACTGCATGAGCTAAGGGAGGAAGGAAAGATGAAGATTCAGAGCCTGCTCCTGAGAGCTTCACAGAATATTTAACAGCAGCCACTATAGTTTGAATCTGGAGTGACCCCCAAAGACTCACACGTTTAAGGTTTGGTCCCCAGCCTGGGGTGCTATTGGGAGCTATTGATAGTAGAGCAAGTAAGAGCCAAAGCCCAGCGGAAGGAAGTTGGGTCACTGGGGATAGGCCCTTAGGGGGTTACTGGGGCCCTCCTTCTTCAATCCTCTCAGCATCCTAAACACTGTTAGGTGGACAAATCTCTACCACGTGTTCCCTGCCATGGTGTTCCATGCAACCAGCCACCACAGGCCCAGTGCACTGAGGACAAGCAACCATGGAGTGAAATTTCTCAAACACATGCCAAAATTAACCTTTCCTCCTTATAAGCTGATTTTTTAAAAAAGTATTTTGTCACAGTAATAGAAAGCTGACCAACAGAGTAACCAACCTTATTAGTCCAAAAGACTTAAACTCATGGTTTCTATTTACCCAGAGTAAATGGTATAAATGTTTTAGTAAAATGATGGTGATGGTAGTGATCAACTATCCTTTTTTGAGTGTTGACATTGACCTAAGCAATGTTAAAAGCTTAACACGTTATCTTATTGAATACTTACATCAACCTCATAGTGCAAGTACTGCTATTCTTCCCCTTGACAGACGTGGAAACTGAGACTGAGGGAGATGGGCTTCTTTGCCCAAGACATACAGCTGATGATTGATGTTCATGGTCAAGCCAGTGCTGCTCGACTCAGGCTGATGCTGCTGTAAACCACAGCCTCACCTACACTGGGTCCTTGCCTTTGGATCTCTGTACCTTTACCTACTGCAGGGAACTGAGTAAATCAGGCCACACCCCATCCTCAAGAATGTAAAGCCTTTTCCACTAACCCAGCAACCGGCAGATTTCAACACTCTGATTTCCTCATTTTCCTTCTCAGAATGTGACTGCAGGCCTGCTGAAGTGAGAACAGGAAGGGGCTGCGGGTGAACGGACAGAGGTATGGACAAGAACAGCTCTCACCTTTCACTTAGATGGCCACAATTGTTCCTTCAGCATCCTTGGCCACCTCCGTGGCACAAGCACCCTGAAAGACCTTTGAAAATTGTAAGTTAGATTATGTCACTCCCACGGCTACTATAGTCTTTTTGTAATTTTTTTCTGCTCTTAGAATAAAAGTTTCATTTCCTGAACCTGGACTATAAGGCCCATGAGCTGGGACCCATCTACCTCTTCCCCCTGATCTCCATCCACTCTCATTGTGGTCCACTCAAGCTGACTGCTGACCTCGGTCCTACCCACTCTCAGCTCAAATATCCATTCCTATGGGTTTCCACGGCCACTTCAGCGAAATTAGCATACACCCCACCCCATCCAGGTATCTTCTATCTCACAACCTCATGTGAAAATCAAGATATGGTCTATTTAAACTTTTTGACTGAATATACAAGCAGAAAAGTCCTTCATTTTAACCATTTTGAAGTCTCCACTTCAGTGGCATGAAGTGTATACACAGGGTTAGGTTACCATCACCACCACTCATCTCCAGTGTTTTCTTAATCCCCATGCAAGACTCTGTACCTACTAAATAATAATCCCTCAGTCTCTGGGAACTGCTACTTAACTTTCTGTTTCTCTGAATTTGACTACTGGTACTTCATGTAAATGAAATCATACATCATTTGTCCTTTTGTGACTGGCTTGTTTCAGTTAACATAATGACTTCATGGTTCATCCTTGGGGTACCATGGGTCAAAATTCCCTTCCTAAGGCTGAATGCTCTCCCACTTTGTATGTATGTCACATTTCATTTACTCATCTATTGTTGAACATTAGGTTATTTCTACCTTTTGACCTATTGTGAATAGTGCTGCTATGACTATATGAGTATTAGTTTTTGAGTTCTTG
>RJWT010021323.1:0-17623 GCA_004365215.1 Cuniculus paca | reverse complement strand
TTGTTTTGTTTTTCTCTTTTGGTACCAGGGATCAAAGTCATGACCTTGTACTTGCCAGACAGGAGCTTATGCTGCTGAGCTAAATCCCCAGCCCCTAACTTTTTCTTTCTCTCTTTCCTCTTTCTTTCTTCCTTCCTTCCTTCCTTCCTTCCTTCCTTCCTTCCTTCCTTCCTTCCTTTCTTTCTTTCTTTCTTTCTTTCTTTCTTTCTTTCTTTCTTTCTTTCTTTCTTTCTTTCTTTCTTTCTCTCTTCTTTCTTTCTTCTTTCTTTCTTTCCTTTCTTTCTTTCTTTCTTTCTTTCTTTCTTTCTTTCTTTCTTTCTTTCTCTTTCTTTTTCTTTCTTTCTCTTTCCTGTTTGTCAGTTTTTAGGTGAATAAACTAGTTCCTTCACATCTTCCAAAAGATGTTTTTGTAACTGCAAAAATCATGTCGATTTCCAAATACCTACACTTTGTCCTTCCTGGCTCTCACAGTTCTGCTGGTCTGCTGGCCAGGGCCCGTGTGGAGGGATTTGAGAGGACTGGCGCATCCTGCTCCATTGGTACAAGCTGCTCACATCTGAGTTTGTCCACTTCCTGCCTCCAGCCAGATGGAGACCAGGTCAAGAACGCCATGCAGCTTGGCGGCAGAAACCATCAGTGTCTCATATGTAGGACAGTTCAGAACACCCCCAAAAGCATCTCTTCCCCAGGCTCCTCAGATCCTAGTGGGAGTCAGAGGTGCGGGCTACGCACCAAGGACCCAGAGGTGCCCACCCCAGAAATCTATGTCCCCTGTAGGAGACAGACACAGAACACGCTTGACACAGCTTCGAGTTCAAGGCCCTTGGCCCATGGTTCTGCACTGTCTGCATGAGCAGAGTTGATGACTCCAGACACCACCTGGGTAGCAGTGGACACCCCAAAACCCAGACCCAGAGGGACCTCACCTGTGGTGGAGGGAGACCACCCTTGGACTGTGTGGAGCCAGTAGCCCTGCCCCTACCCATGATGGCCCTAGTCTGTCTCTTCAGCCTCACACCTAGTTCCTCGGTTCCTCCCATATTTTCTGCCCCTCTCTGCAGTGGGTACAGTGGGCAGTGAGGGGGAAGGAGCAGAGGGGCCAGTGTGGATCAGCTCCAAGTCTGGAGAAATGCTACCAGAGCCAAGCGGGGTAGTCATGTAGCCTGAGGAAGAAATCCTAGTTGCTGTGGATCAGTGAGGTTGTGGGGTCACTTGTTACACAGCATCACAGAGGCTCTCTTTCCTGGTGGAGTAGCAGGCTACTTGTGTCTTCCCTGGGCTTGTGCAGTGCACTGCCTGTGTGACCGTGCATAGCACCCCTGCACAGCCTGATTGTTCCCTCTGGATCCCCTTTTCCACCACTTCAATGGCTGTGCTACTTCAAGACTCCTTGGTCCTCAAGATTTTTTTTTAGTTGTGGTAAAATACACATAACAAAAAATTTATCTTTTTAACCAATTTTAAGTATTACAGTTCAGGGGAATTAGTTACATGCTCACTACAGTTCATTCTCAGAACTCTCCATTCTCCCCAAACTGAAATTCCTAATATTAAACCATATAAATATGCGACTGTAGGCTTAGCCCACATTTTGTTTACCCACTTGTATAGATGGACGCCTGGGGTGCTTCCAGCTTTTAGTGATTGTGAGCAATGCCTCTGTGAACACGGGAGTGCAGGAATCTGTGCTGGTCCCTGCTCTCCATTCTTGCAGGTGTGCTATATACATCAGTCCTTCCTGTATTTTTTATTTTGAGACAGGGTCTTGCTAAACTCCTAAATTGTCCAGGCTGAGCTCAAACTAGGGACCCTCCTGCCTCAGCCTCCCAAGTGCTAAAATTATAGGCATATATCAATATGCCCAGCTTCCTTTTTTTTTTAATTTTAATAGTGACACTTCCCAGGCCTGCAGCCATTGAGGACAGGACTCCTGGCCTCCCTCAGGGCCTCCCAGAAATTACCTGAGGCTCTTCCCATGAACTGGCAGCTGCAGGTCCTGTCTCTGTCTCTCTCTCTCTCTCTGTCCCTCTCTCTCTTACTTTTATTTGCATTTACTTTATACTTAATTTACTCCTGTACCATAAGTTTTTGTGTCTTCAGTATCCTCTGGGATATCTTTTCCTTCTGTGCAACTCCCTCCTCTGGTTGAGGAACAATCTGTTCCTTTTCAGTAAGGATCATCTCTGGTTTTTTTTTTTTTGGTACCGGGGATCGAACTCACGACCTCACGCTTACCAGGCGCTTATGCCACTGAGCTAAATCCCCGGCCCATCAGTAAGGGTCCTCTCACTGTGGCAGGCGGAGCACATGTGTGGATAAATCTGGCCACGAGCTCTGTAAGTGCAGCAATGCATCTTGGGGTTTTCTGGGTCAAGAGAGTAGAGAACCATTTTCACAGGCACCTTGGGCCACTTACAGGGAGAGGAAGAGCGGGAGACTTCATGAAAACCCGCCCTCTCACCTGCAGACCGACTTACAAAGGAAGCACAGCAGTCACCTGGAGAGACGCATCCAAAACCCCAACACGTGGGGGACGAGGCTGCCTGTGCCCCGCAGCCAGGGCTGGTCTGGAGAAGCCAGGGCTTCCAAGGCGCAGGGGGCTGTGCAGGACTAAGTATGCTGTGTGTCACGGTTTGGTCATAAATGTCCTGGCTGCGGTCCTTCTCAAGTGACAGATGAAGAAGATATATCTGTGTATCTTAATGTGCCTTGTGTATGTGAGGTGGGATTGAAAAATATAGTGAATGTTTAAGTTTTTAAAAATTATCACAGTAAAAGGCACATCGCCATGGCTCCTCAAAATCCTCCCTTGGCTTCCAACACGCTTACCCCATTGTTCTTGCTATTTTTCTGCAGCAGCTCTGGAAATACTCTTTCGTGAGTGTCTTTAAGTGCACTGCTTTGGCTGCCTCAACGTCAAGTGTTTACCTTTCATGGTCATTTTGACTTAGGGCAAGCGCTGGCGATCAGACCTGTTGGATGAGGTGGATGACGACACTGCATTAAGTTTTTATGAATCTGTGTTTCCACTGGACGGCGCTCAGCAGGATTCATCTCATTTTTGATCACTCTTCCTAAATCCTTGAAAGAGCACTTCTAAAACCGCTTTTTGTTTTTAATCTTTCATTTTTGTATCAGCCCAGGTTTGCAGACATGATTTTTTTTTTTTTCTTGGCACCAGGGATCGAACTTACAACCTCACACTTGCCAGGCAGGCGCTTAGGCCACTGAGCTAAATCCCCAGCCCCTGTATACATGATATTTACAGTCCTTGTGTGGAGTGGTTCGTAAGACATCTTCATTCCTTTCTCATCCCCGTCCTTCCCCCGTCTCTTGACCCCCTTCCCATTTGAGAAAGATCTATCTCCTGACTTCATCTTCTCTGCCTTTTATTTCACTCTTTACTTAGAATTTGAGTCTTTCATATAAGAGAACCCATGTAATATTGGAGCCTATGTGATTTATTTCACTTAACATTATGGCTTCGAGGTGCAGGATGTGGTGTTTCCTTGCAGTTTTAGGTCGTTATGAGTCAATATATAAACGTTGTCTTTGAGGCTTTTGTGTGCACATACGATTTCAAATCATTTGGGCAAAATATCTAGGAGCATCATTTCTTGGTTTTCGGGTAAGACGTGTTTGTCTTGTAAGAAATCGCCAGAGTGCGTTCCAGGGCGGTTTCCCAGCCTGCCAGCAATGACTAGGAGCTCCTGGAGCTTCACCCACTGGCTGGCAATTGGGGCCAACAAATTTTTGAAAATCTGTGGTTGGAGACACAACAAAATGTTTGCCATCTTTCACTCTGTAGCTCACACTGGCCTCAAACTCAGCATGATCCTCCTGCCTCAGCCTCCTGAGTGCTAGGATTACAGGCATGCGCCCCCAAGCCCCGCCACTTGCCGCCCTCGGCCTTTCTAAGCAGACAGTTGTGTAAGCATTTCCAGAGCTCTTCTGTCTTGCAAAACTGAACTACTATGCCAACCAAAGACAGCCCATTCTGGTCTCCTCAGTCCCCAGCTCCTCCTCCTCCTTCCTGTCAGTCTATGTTCCTCAAATGAATGGAGTCAAACAGGATTTGCCCTTTCCTGTGTGTGTGTGTGTGTGTGTGTGTGTGTGTGTGTGTTTGTGTGGTGCTGGGGCTAGGTCCAAAGTCTCATGGATGCTAGGCAGCGGCTCTGCCACTGAGCTGCATCCGAAACCCATTTTTTCCCTTTTTTAATGTTTTACTTTTTTTTTCAAAATCCATTTTATTTCAAGGATTAAAGGAAAAAAAGAAGAAAAGAAAAAAAAATCTACAACAAAACTTCAAAACTTGTCAATCAGAGGACAACAATGGTACACACATTGTGCATTGTCATCCCCAAATCATTCACCCAGAGCTCAAGACATCTGCATTCGATTGTCTGAACAGTATCAGTACAAATCTTTCTCTTGGGTGAACTCAGAGAAATCAGTAGTATAACTATCTTAACTATTATTTTTATATACATATACATACACATATACACATGCTTTTTCTTTCAGCTTCTTACACTAATGAAACAATATGATGTTAACACATGTGTGTCTTCTCTTTTTTTTCTTTCTTTTGGTACTGGGGATTGAACTCACGACCTTGTACTTGCCAGGCAAGCACTTGTGCCGCTAAGCTAAATCCCTGGTCCCACATGTGTCTTATTTATCACACTAATGAGTATGTTCTCAACATGCATCCATTTACCTATAAAAGTCTCCAGTTTATCCTTCTTTATGCCTGCATAGTATAAAACATACCACATCTTGCTGGGCATAGTGGTGCACTCCTGTAATCCCAGCACTCAGGAGGCTGAGGCAGGAGGATCGTTGCAAGTTTGACACCAGCCTGGGCTACAAAGGGAGCTCAAGGCCAGCCTGAACAGCATAGTGAGACCCTGTCTCAAAAGACAAGGGCTGGGGATTTAGCTCAGTGGTGTAAATGCCTGCCTGGAAAGTGTGAGGTTGTGAGTTTGATCCCTAGTACCAAAAAAAAAAAAAAAAAACACACATTTTTTTCTCTCTCTTTTGAGATAAGGTCTCATTATGCAGTTACTGTGCTGCTGTAAACATGGATGCACATACATACCTGTGGTATAATGTTTTTAATTCTTTTGAGAAGATATCTGGATGGGGAATAGCTGGTTTGAATGGGACCTCTAGTCCTAGTTTTTTAAGGAATCTCCAAACTGATTTTCACAGTGGCTGCACCAGTCTGCATTCCCACCAACAGTGGAGAAGGGTTCCTTTTTCCCCATGGCCCCACCAGCATTTGTTATTGTTTGATTTCTTGAGAATAACCATTCTTTAGGGGTGAGGTGAGATCTCAGTGTTGTTTTAATTTGCATCTCTCGAATGACCAGTGACGTTGAACATCTTTTTTATCCATTCCTCAGTTGATGGGCATTTAGGTTGTTTGCAAGATCTTGCTATTACAAAATCTGCTGCTATAAACATGAGTGCATATATATCACTGTGGTATGATGTTTTTAATTCTTTTGGGAAGATACTCAGCAGGAGAACAGCTGTGTTGAATGGGATCTCTAGTCCTAGTTTTTTGAGGAATCTCCACACTGTTTGCATCAGTCTGCATTCCCACCAACAGTGGAGAAGGGTTCTTTTTTCCCCACAGCCCTGCCAGCATTTGTTATTGCTTGATTTCTTGATCATAGCCATTCTTTCTGGGGTGAGGTGGGATCTCAGTGTGGTTTCAATTTGCATCTCTCAAATGACCAGTGATGTTGAACATTTTTTCACATATTTATTTGCTGTTTGTATTTCTTCATCTGAGAAGTGTGTATGCATCTCAGATGCCCATTTTTGGGTTGGGTCTTTAAATCTGGGAGGACTGATGTTTTTGAGTTCTTTATATGTTCTTGATAGTAATCCTTTGTCTGAGGAGCAGCTGGCAAACATTCTCTCCCACACTGTGGGTTGTCTCTTCACTCTGTTGGTGGTTTCTCTTGCTGTGCAAAAGCTTTTCATTAGGATGAGATCCCAGTGGTTGATTCTTTGTGATAGTTCCTGTGCAGTTGGGGTTTTGTTCATAAAGTCTTTGCCTTCACCAATGTCTCCAAGAGTTTTACCTACTCAGTCTTCTAGAAGATTTAATGTTTCTGTTTTAATATTAAGATCTTTGATCCATTCTGATTTTAGTTTAGTGCATGGTGAAAGATATGGGTCCAATTTTAATCTGTGGCATATGTAGAATCAGTTTTTCCAGCACCATTTATTAAAGAGGCAATCAGTGAATTCGTCTGACAATTTTGTCAAAGATGAGGTGGATTAGTGTGTCTGTAGTTGCTTCTGCATCTTCTGATCTGTTCCATTGACCTTTGGATTTTTTTTTTTTTGTGGCACTGGGGATAGAACTTGCAACATTGTGCTTGCCAGGCGGGCGCTTAGGCCACTGAGCTAAATCCCCAGAACCTTGTCTTTGAGACAGGGTCTCACTATGCTGTTCAGGCTGGCCTTGAGCTCACTTTGTAGCCCAGGTTGGTCTCGAACTTACAACAATCCTCCTGTCTCAGCCTCCTGAGTGCTAGGATTACAGGTGTGTGCACCAGGCCCACCTTGAGCAGGATATATTTATTGAGAGAAAGATTCTGTCTGAGAGAGAGATAGAAGGGGTCTTGAGTGGGTTACCATAGACTCTGACTTTTCTCTTTTTTTGCGGCATGGGGGATTGAACTCACGACCTTGCACTTGCCAGGCAGGCGCTTAGACTGCTGAGCTAGATCCCCTGCCCTGAGACTCTGACTTTTCTAGGAACTTTCATAGAGTAAAACTGAGAGGTGAGGTGGTTTTGGTATCAGGGTAATGCTTGCTTCCAGGAATGAATTTGGAAGTATTGCTTCCCGTTCAATTTCATTAAAGAGTTTGAGAAGTAGTGGTGTTAGGTCTTCTCTAAATTTCTTGTAGAATTCAGCAGTGAATCAATCAGGGACTGGGCTTTTCTTTGTTGATAGGTTTTTAATTACATCTTCAATTTCATTTATCGATACTGGGTTATTTAGGATGTTTATATCTTCTTGATTCAGTTTTGGTAATTCATATGTATCTAGGAATCTGTCCATTTCTTCTGCATTTTCCATCTTATTAGAATACAAGTTTTCAAAGTAGGTATAGATGATCATCTGGATTTCTGCAGGGAGGGTCTGTTGTGATTTTACCCTTTTCATTCCTAATTACATGGATTTGAGTCTTTTCTTTCCTTTTTTGGATAAGGTTGCCTAAGGGTTTGTCTCAATTTTATTTAATCTTTCAAAGAACCAACTCTTTGATTCATTGATTCTTTGTATTGCTTTTTTATTCTCCAGTGTGTTAATTTCTGCTCTGATCTTTATAATTTCCTCCCTTGTATGAGCTTTTGGCTTAGCCTGCTCTTCTTTTTCTAAAACTTTGAGGTTTGACATTAAGTTGTTTATATGTGCTTGCTCTGTTTTCCTGATATGGGTATTTACTGCTATAAATTTCCCTCTTAAGACTGCTTTCACTGTGTCCCACAAGTTCCCTTATGTTATATTGTCATTATCATTTAACTGTAAAAACTGTTTAATTTTTTCTTTAATTTCATCTGTGACCCATTGGTTGTTCAGTAGGGTGCTCCTCCTTCTTTCTTTCTTTCTTTCTTTCTTTCTTTCTTTCTTTCTTTCTTTCTTTCTTTCTTTCTTTCTTTCTTTCTTTCTTTCCTGGTACTGGGGATCAAACTCACGACCTCGTGTTTGCCAGGCAGGCACTAACACCGCAGAATTAAATCCCCACCCTGCTATTTATTTCTTTATTTTTTATTTTTTTGCAGCACCAGGGATCAAACTCATGACCTCGTGCTTGCCAGGCAGGCACTTATACCACTGAGCTAGATCCCTGACCCTTGTCTTTTTGAGACAGGGTCTCGCTATGCAGTTCAGGTTGGCCTTGAGCTCACTTTGTAACCCAGGCTGGTCTCGAACTCACAATGATCCTCCTGTCTCAGCCTCCTGAGTGCTGGGATTATAGGCGTGTGCCACCAGGCCCTGCTCAGTAGGGTGCTATTTAATTTCCATGTGTTTATGAAGATTTTGTGGTTTCCTTTGGCATGGATTTCCAATTTTATTGCTCTGTGGTCTGATAGTATGCATGGGATAATTTCAGTTCCTTTACATTTACTTAAGCATGTCCTACGAGCCAGTATATGGTCTATTTTGGAGAATATCCCGTGTGCAGCTGAGAAGAATGTATATTCTGATGTTGTGGGGTGGAACACTCTGCAGATATCTACTAAGTCCATTTGCTCAAAAGTTTGACTAAGTTCTAGTATTTTATTATCGATTTTTTGTCTAGTTGATCCATCTTTTTGGGACAGTGGGGTATTGAGGTCTCCCAATACAATTGTATTAGGGCTTATTTGATTTTTCATGTCCCTTAGTAATTGTTTTATATATTTGGGTACACTGGTATTTGTTGCATATCTATTTATGATTGTTATCTCTTCCTCTTGGATTGTTCCCTTTACAAGGATATAGTGACCTTCTTTATCTCTCTTAATCAGTCTTGGCTTGAAATTCACTGTGTCTGCAAATAGAATAGCTACCACTGCTTTTTTCTGGGTTCCTGTCACATGGGGTATTGTTTTCCATCCTTTGACTTTCAGTCTATGAATTTCTTTTTGAATTAAAAGTGTTTATTGTATACAGAATATTGTTGGATCTTGCTTCTTGATCCATTCTGGCAATCTGTGTCTTTTAACTGGTGAATTGAGACCATTAATATTGATGGTTATAACTGAAATGCATTGACTTATCCTTGTGACATTATTTTCCTGTTGTTGCCTCTCCTCTTTTTTTTTCCCTTCCACTAATTGTTTGCCTTACTTAGTGGATTCCTTCTATTGGGGTTCATGGAGCTGTAGTCCTCATTATCTCTTTCTTAATCAGTCTTGGCTTGAAATTCACTGTCCTTCAGAACATTTTGGAGTGCTGATTTGGTGTTCATAAAATTCCTCAGATGTTCTTTGTCATGGAAGTATCTTATCTCTCCATCAATACTGAAAGATGGTTTTGTGGGGTACACCAATCTGGGTTGAAAGTTGTTTTCCTTTAGAACTTGGAGTACTTCACTCCAAACGCTCCTTGACTTGAGAGTTTGTGCTGAGAAGTCAGCTGTAGTTATGATGGACTTTCCTTTATACATGATTTGTTTCTTTTCTCTAACAGCTTTTAGGATTGTACTCTTATGTTGAATTTCTGGAATCTTGATTATGATATGCCTGACTATAGATTTTTTTTGCTCATGGCTCATTGGAGTTCTATATGCCTTGTTTATCTGCATGTCAAATTCTTTTTCTCTACCAGGAAAGTTTTCTGTCATGATGTCTGTGAACACTTTTTTTTTTTTTTTCTGGCATTAGGGATTGAACTCATGATCTTGTGCTTGCCAGGCAGGCTCTTAGGCCGCTGAGCTAAATCCCCAGCCCTTGTCTTTTTGAGACAGGGCCTCACTATGCCATCCAGGCTGGCCTTGAGCTCGCTTTGTAGCCCAGGCTGGTCTCGAACTTGCAATGATCCACCTGTCTCAGCCTCCTGAGTGCTGGGATTACAGGTGTGAGCCACCACGCCCAGCTGTGGACATTTTTTAAAATGTCATTTGTGGTATCTCCTGCTTGTTCATGGACTCCAATTAACCTTAAATTATTCTTCTTTGTCTCTTCTAGTAACTGCTAGATTGATTTGTCATGGTCCCTTGCTATTTTTGAGAAATCTTTCTTTTCCTGGTCACCACTGCAAACCTGTCTTCAATATCTGAGATCCTGTCCTCACATTGGCCTAATCTGCTTTGAATACTTTCAGTGGAGTTTTTATCTCCTGGATATCTGCTTGAATCTGCTTTATGGATTCCATTTCTTTCCTATGCTGAGCTTCCATAATTTGCTTAAGCTCATCTATTTTCTTTGTCTGTGTCTGCTCTAACGTCGCTAAGCATGGTGTGTGTTTTGGTAATCTCTGTAGTTATCTGACAGATTATTTCTTATTTCATTTACTCCAGAGCATCATTCAAATGCTTTGTTGTTTCCACTTCAGAGAGACCTGGGGGAGCAGGTTTGGGATTGTCCTATCTCATTGTTCCCTGGATTTGCTTCTGGTGAACTGGATGTCTGAGGTTGCATCTTGTTTAAGCGTCTTCTCATTTTATTTTTTCTCTTTTTTGAGTTTAATTCCTGGGGTGATGCTTGTAAGTTGCCTATGGTGGGTTGCTTTATTGCTAGTATTTAAGACTCTTAGGTGATGACTACCTCTCTGAGGTATCTTCCAGGTATAGCTGGTTTTTGGGTTTTGAGTCTGTTGGGAGATCTTGCTTCTTCAGTTTGTTGGAGATAATAAGTTGTTGCTTGTTTGACCTACTCCCTGGTTCTTTGGCACTGTGCCACAGTATTTTCTGTCACCCACAGTTAATCTCAGTCATGGAATACCAGGACCAACAGCTGTGTAGAACAATTATGTGAATTTTGGCTATAGTGGTACCAATAGCATCAAACACAGCCTATAAAACAACAAACTGAGCTAACCTTTAATTTGCAACTTTTAACTGTATGAACTAGATTTGTGATTATATAATAAGATGTAAAACAAATCAGATGATAATATGCAATATATAAGCCCTTAATGTGTCAATTTTGCCCTTGGGGTTAAAATTTAAAATGGATTAAGGAGAAAATACAGAAGTGGAAGAAGAGAAAGAGATTACAAGTGAGGTTGGAGGACAAAGGATGATCATGCCAACTTGGGGAAACTGGTGCAGAAGACTGAAGGGAAAGAGAGATGGAAGAGATAAAAGAAAGAACAGAACAGAACCACACCCATAAAGAGGTTAGGAACCACTCTCACACTCATATATAAACAATGAAGGAGAAAATGAAAAGAAAACAAAACAAAAAAAGAAAGAAAAACAATAACCCACTTCCAGGATTCTCTCTGGTTTCACTAGTAGATAGCCTGGGGAGAAAGAGTCTGTCCCAAGAAAACCAGCATTTATTTATGGCAGAGTAGTGGATAACCTCAGCAGGCCTGCCCTGAGACCAGACTCACTGGGCTTGCTGCAGTCCAAGCAATTTCCATGGGTCTGCACCCAGCTAGGAGCTGCTAGAGGAAGCCGGCAGCGGTTCTGGTTCTGGGCTTATCTGGCCCAACTCCAAAATGACTCCTGGCTAACAGCCCTCTCCCTGCAGGAAGACTAAGTCCTCTGTACTCACTGCCAGCCAACGCAGTCCTCCGAGTCCGCAGCTCCCCTCCACTCCTTGTCTCTCTGCAGAGGTGTCTGAGGTGACAGCTGTCACTGTCACCCTCACCATGACCGTGTGTCCCCAGCTTTCAACAGTTCCTCTTGCACAGGGAGTCCATCTCAGGGCAAAGGCCCCGCTGGCTACCACCTTGTTTTTTTTTTTGCGGCACCAGGGATTGAACTCGGGACCTCGCACTTGCCAGGCAGGCACTTAGGCCACTGAGCTAGATCCCTGGCCCTTGTCTTTTTGAGACAGGGTCTCACTATTTCATTCAGGCTGGCCTTGAGCTCACTTTGTAGCCCAGGCTGGTCTTGAACTCACAACAATCCTCCTGCCTCAGCCCCCCGAGTGCTGGGATTACAGGCATGCGCCACCAGGCCCAGCTTACCACCTTGTTCTTCATTGAAGTTTTTTTTTTACTCTCTCTGTGGGCTTCACTTCTTACTTGGGAGTCTTCCTGTGTCCAGTGGACTCACTTCCCTCCTTCTTGTCTTCCTTATGATGCTATATTCCAGCATCTGGACGGTGACTCTCAGAGAGGCTGTTTTCCCTGCTGCTTACTGCTGCCCCATCTTCTTCTTTTATTTTTGAGATGGTCTCACTAAATTGTTCAGGATGGGCTTGAACTTATAATACCCTTGAATGACTGAATCACATGGTACAATCTTTTCTTTTTTTTCTTTTCTTTTCTTTCCTTTCCTTTCCTTTCCTTTCCTTTCCTTTCCTTTTTTTAACAGAGGATTTCTTAGCCGGGTGTGGTGGCTCACGCCTGTAATCCCAGCACTTGGGAGGCTGAGACAGGCGGATCATTGTGAGTTCGAGACCAGCCTGGGCTACAAAGTGAGCTCAAGGCCAGTCTGAACGGCAAAGTGAGACCCTGTCTCAAAAAGACAAGGGCCGGGGATCTAGCTCAGTGGCCTAAGCGCCTGCCTGGCAAGCACAAGATCGTGAGTTCGGTCCCCAGTGCCGCAAAAAAAAAAAAAAAAAAAAAAACAGACGATTTCTTTATGTAGTTCAGGCTGTCCTTGAACTCACTGTGATCCTCCTGTTTCAACCTCCCAAGTGCTGGGATCACAGGTATGCATCACCATACCTGGCTCATTTTCAACTTTTTAAAATACCCAGCTACTCTAATACTAGTTATCTTTATTTTGTTGTCACTTCAATTTGCAAGTCCCTTAATGACAAATTATATTGGACACATTTCTATGTTTTTTTTTTACTATCTGCATATTTTGTTTGATGAGGGTCTGTTTAGATCTTTTAATTGCTTTCTAACAGAAGTTGTTTCTTGTTTGTTTGTTTTACAGTATTGGGAATAACTCAGAGCCTTACCACGGAGCTGCATCCCCAGCCCTTTTATTATTTATTTATTTACTTATTTCGATAGTAACCTAGTCAATGTATTTGTTAGCAGTAGTTTTTTGGGGGGAGAGGATACTGGGAATCAAACTCAGGGCATTTTCCAGGCAGGCACTTGTGCCACTGAGCTATATCTTCTATTTTACCTCCTGCCTGTCTCCCAACTTCTATTTTATTTTATTTTAGTTTAGTTTAGTTTATTTTATTTTGAGACTTGGTCTTATTAAGTTGCACAGAGTGAGCTCTAACTATAAATTTGCCTGGCTCAGCCTCCCAGAGTGCTGGTTTTACAGGTATGAGCCACCATGCTCACCGTGCCTACATCTCACAGAGTTTGGGGTACAAAGTCTTTTTTTTTTTTTTTTTTTTGTGGCACCAGGGATCAAACTCATGACCTCATGCTTGCCAGGCAGGTGCTTAGGCCACTGAGCTAAATCCCTGGCTACAAAGTCTTTATCAGATGTGTGATTTAAATATTTTCTCCAAGCAAGGGATGTTCACACCTACCAGTGGTTCCAGCCACTTGGGAGGCTGAGGCAGGGGAATTGGTTGGGCCCAGGAATTGGAGACCAGCCTGGGCAGCATAGCAAGACCTTATCTCATAAAATGTTTTCCTCCAAGTCTATGACTTATTCTTTTTTTCTTTTTCTTTTTTGAAACAGGGTCTTGCTATGCAGTTCAGGCTCCCCTTGAACTCACAGGGATCCTCCTGCCTCAGCCTCCCAAGTGCTGGGGTCATAGGCATGTGACTCCATGCCCCACATCTATCTTTCTTTCTCTTTCTTTCTTTCTTTCTTTCTTTCTTTCTTTCTTTCTTTCTTTTTTTTGTGGCACCGGGGATTGAACTCACAACCTTGTGCTTGCCAGGCAAGCACTTAGGCCGCTGAGCTAGATCCCCAGCCCTGGTGTTTTTGAGACAGGGTCTCACTATGACGTTCAGGCTGGCCTTGAGCTCACTTTGTAGCCCAGCTGGTCTCGAACTCACAACGATCCGCCTGTCTCAGCCTCCTGAGTGCTGGGATTACAGGCGTGAGCCACCATGCCCGGCTGGCTGGCTTTCTTTCTTTCTTTCTTTTTTTCATTTATTTATTTATTTATTTATTTATGCAGCACCAGGGATCAAACTCATGAGCTTGCACTTACCAGGCAGGCGCTTAGGCCAAAGTGAGCTAAATTCCCCAGCCCTTGTCTTTTTGAGACAGGGTCTCATTATGCCGTTCAGACTGGCCTTGAGCTCACTTTGTAGCCCAGGCTGGTCCCGAACTTGTAACAATCCTTCTGCCTCAGTCTCCCGAGTGCTGGGATTACAGGCATGTGACACCAGGCCCGGCCTTTCTTTTTTTGCTCTTTATTTATTTTAATTTTTTACTAGTAGGTGTTTGCAGTATGTCAGTTGACCATAATCTTGGGGTGTGGGTACCTGTACCTAACATAGCTTGTGTCTCTTTTTAATGCCTTTCCGTCTCCCTCCTGCCTCTCTCCCTCACTTTCTTGACCATGTTTTCACAGAGCAAAAGTTCTAAATTTTAATCAGGTCCTACTCAATTTTCCCTTTCATGTATCATGATTTTAGTGTTGTAACTAAAAACTCACGCCCTAACCCAAGGCCACATATGTTTTCTATATTCTCCTCTGCTGGTTTCATAGTTTTGCATTTATATGTAAGCCAGGAGTCCATCTGAACTATTTTTTTGTGGGAGATAGAAGCTCTGGGTCCAGGTTCCTTCTTGTTAGTCTGCATTTCCAACGTTTCCAGGTCATACTGCAAAGACTGTTATTCCTCCGTTGCTCCTGTCAGAAGCCGCTGACTGTAGCTGTGTGCTCTGCTCACTGATTTCTCCTCTCATCCTTTGACACACCTTGAGTTGTTTCCAGTTTGGGGCCTTTATAACTAGAGCTACTCTGGCCACTCATGGACTCATCTTTCAAGCTACACTTTATTTTATTTTATTTACGTGGGTAAATACTCCGAGGTGGAGTTGCTGGGTCGAATGCTAAGTAGATACTTGGTTTTTTTTTTTTTTTTTTTTTTTTGGAGACAGGGTCTCACTGAGTTGCCCAGGCTGGTCTTGAACGTGAGATCCTCCTTCCTCAGCCCTGGAATAACTGGGATTACAAGGTCACACTACTGTGTCCTGCTGTCGGATGGTTTTCCAAAGCAGTTTTACTGTTTTAACTCACACCAAAGTGTGTGAAAGCTCCAGTAGCTCCACATCCTTTCCATTGCCTGATATTGCCAGTGTATTTAAAGGTGAGTTATTGCCCAGCATGGTGACACATGCTGAAAAAACAGCACTTGGGAGGCTGAGGCAGGAGGATGGCCTTTAGTACAAGGCCAGTCTGAGCTACATAGTGAGTTCAGGGTCAGCCCGAGCTACAGAGCGAGACCCTGTCTCAAAAAACAAAAAACAAAACAAAACAAAATGAACAAAAAGTATTCAGTATCTTTTTATGGGAGTATTGGCTAATTGGATAGTTTCTTTTAAGAAGTGTCCGTCTCAGTCTTTTGCCACTGTGATGGTTAATTTCGTGTCACCTTGACTGGGCTAGGGGAGGCCCAGGGGACTGCTAAGGTGCTGTCTCTCTGTGTGTGCCTGTGAGGGTGTTCTGGGGGAGACTGAGAGAAGGCACACCTTTCCCATTGTGGGTAGTCCTTTGTCAGTCTGCTGCAGGGGAAAGGGTGAACTTGGGGGGCGGCCCATCCTCTCTTGCCCTTGGACGTCAGGTGCTAGGCCTCCTCACGCAGCTGCTTCTCAGCTCTCCTGACTCAACTGAGTTGAGGCACCCGAGAGAGCTCCAGGACTCCAGCTGCAGGTGGCAGATGGTGAGACCTTCAGCCTCCATAATGCATGAGCGGGTTCCCATAATACATCTCTCATGTACGGGGCGCAATCCAAAATACAGCGAATGTTTCAATTTTTAAAAAATGGATTACAGAAAAAGACACAGTGCCATAAATCCCCCCTCAAGGTCCTCCTCCTTGCTTTGAATACACTCAGCCCATCATTGCTGCCACTTGCCAAGCAGACTCTGCGAGTCCTCTCTTCTGTCTTCAGTTGTGCTGCTGCAGCCGCCTCCAGGATGTCCTGGATCCGTTCGAAATGTTCCCCTTTCACGGTCATTGTGACTGCGGTGCCAGATCTGGTGAATAAGTCAGAGAAAGACACACAGCGATGTCTTTTCGTGATGCTGGATGGCACTCAGCAGCAGTATTCACCACAGTTTTGATCACACTTCTTAAAGACACTCACAAAAGAGGAGCCGCAGAACTGCTTTGAAAAGCAGCAAGAATGATGGGATGGGATGAGTGCATTTATCCAGAAGCGGAGCATTTTGAGGAAGTATCTTGCATGTTTAAAATTCAGATATATTTAAATATGTCTATTTCAATCATACCTCACATATCCACATATTCTCTTGGTTCTGTTCCTCTCCCCAACAGTATACCCACTTTTATTGACTTGTTGATCTTTCTGTTTTCAAGTGATTTACATATTCTGTCTATGCATAGGATTTATGTATTATAAATAATTTTTCTTACACTGTAACTTGCTTTTTGTTTTAATGGCATGTCTTGAAGAACAGAAGTTAACATCTGTTGAAGGCTAGTTACAGTTTTTTGAGCTGCAATTTTGCTATGCTGCCCAGGGTGGCCTTGAACTCCCAGGTTGGAGAGATTCTCTTGTCTCAGCTTCCTGGTTAGTTGGGACTACAGTTGTTGTGCCACCACACCCAACTCAATTACCTTTATCATCACTGGTTTTTTTTTTTTGCGGCACTGAGGATTGAACTCACGACCTTGCGCTTGCTGGGCAGGCGCTTAGACCGCTGAGTTAGATCCCCAGCCCTATTTTTTTGAGATGGGGTCTCACTATGCAGTTCAGGCTGGCCTTGAGCTCACTTTGTAGCCCAGGCTGGTCTCGAACTCACAACGATCTGCCTGTCTCAGCCTCCCAAGTGCTGGGATTACAGGCGTGAGCCACCACGTCCAGCTCATCACTGTTTTTGTGCACCAAACTTGTCTCCAATTTTTTTTAGAAGTTCTCTATTTTTTTTTTTTTTTTGGTACCGGGGATTGAACTCATGACCTCCCACTTGCCAGGAAGGTGCTTACACTGCTGAGCTAAATCCCTGGCCCAGAAGTTCTCTATTTCTTTTCTCATTTAATTCACTTAAAATTCATTTAACATTAATTAACATTAGGTAAAATTTTGTGTAAGTGATCACTTCCCCAACAGAAATCCAGGTATCCTAACACTATTGGTTGAAGAATCTTCAGATCCAATTACCTTGGCAACTTTGTCAAAATCAACCAGTCAGGGGCTGAGTAGAGTAAGACCCTGGGTTCCATCCCAGGTTCATCTCAAAGAAGCAAAGCAAAGCAAGGCAGAGTAATTTTTTTCTTTTGTATGTTTTGAGACAAGGTCTCGCTGTGCAGCTCGGGCTGAACTTAAACTCCCTTTGTAGCCCAGGCTGGTCTTGAACTCCCAATGATCCTCTAAGGTGGAGTAATTTTAAGGACCCACATGGCAATAGCTATGAAAATAGCACTGCCCACACAGGGCGTGGTGGTGCACACCGGTAATCTCAGCACTTGGGAGGCTGAGGCAGGAGGACTGTTGCAAGTTCAAGACCAGCCTGGGCTATGAAGTGAACCAAGGCCAGGCTGAACTGCATAGTGAGACCCTGTCTACCACCCCCCACCCTCAAAAAAAGAGAACAAGCTGAAGGAGAATGGTCTTGAGTTTGAGGCCAGCCTGGGCTACATAATGAGCTCCTGTCTCAAAACAAAGAAGCAACAAAAAAACACAACGAGCTGAGGACCTGCTGGTCTGCTTCTGGCCTCTTTGTTCTTCTCACTTCCTGACTTTTATCCTCACACCAAGACCACACTGGCTTCACATGCGGTCTCGCCATCAGGCAGCGTGAACCTTGCTGAACCTCCTTGCAGCCGTTCTAAGTCCTTTGTGTTCCATATAAGGCTGATCATTT
>RJWT010021322.1:0-17603 GCA_004365215.1 Cuniculus paca | reverse complement strand
ATTTTAGATTGCCCAAGGACAGGGCTGACCGGAAAACTGGGTCAAACGACAATAACCACCTTGTCTCATGACCAAGGAATGTGCAGAACGAGCCTTTCCGGAGCATCTGCAGTCCACATTAGGAAGTAACCACGGTCACCTAACCTCAGACCCCCCAGAGCCATCGTCCCCAATAAACATAGTGGGTCATTTAAACTGATAAATGCAATTTGCTTCTGTACCCGCGCTTGCAAAACCCCTCCTCCCTTTGTTCTGATATGATATAAGCCTCTCCAGGCCACTGGGAGGCGCGCAGTCCCGAATGGATTCCTAGGGAGACTGCGTCGCCAGGCCTGGCAATAAACGCTCCATTCCAAAATTTCTTCGAGTGTCTCGTGGATTTTACTCATCCGGGGGGTCGCGTACCTCAATGTCTTTAAGCCATTACATTGCTTGTTGCTTGAAAATAAAACTTAGCCTTCTTAAATAAAATCTTCAAATTATTAAATACAAAGTTTTAGGTTTTTCAGGAGTACTGTATTTCAATACTTTCAAGAGCTATTTAGGTCTTAAAAGAGAACATAGTACTTAATCTCTTCAAAAATCATATCATTTAGATACTATTATTATCATTCTCACTTTTCAAAGAAAAAAATAGACACTCAGAATTTAAATAACTTGCCCAGAATCATATAATCAGAAGATAAAAGAGTTAAAAATTAAATATGATCAGTCTGGAGCAAGCACTTGTATTTAAATACTAAACAAATGGTTCTCAAACATTGGTTTGAGGCCTTTGGTAGCCTTGACGCTATTGACCAGAGGTCTACAGTCTAAAAACATTTGCCTTACTATTTTTATGGTTTGAACATGAAACATCCCCCACAGCACAATGTGTTGAAGGTTTAGTGCACAATTCAGCAATGTTCAGAGGTGGTACTTTTGAAAGGTGATTGAATCATGAGGGATCTAAGGTAATTAGTGGGTTAATCCATTGATTGATTAATAATTTGACAGCATTACGGGGAAGTGATAGAAACTTTGGCAGTAGGACAGAAGTGAAGGGAATGGATCTTGTTGGCATGGTTTTGGGTACTGTATTTTATCCTTGGCTCTTTCTGCCTCCTATATATCATGAGGTAGTCAGGCTTATTCTCTACATCCCCTGGCCATTGTACTCTTCTTTACTTCATACCCAAAGAAATGAAGCCAGCAGACCACAGACTGAATCCTCTGTAACTGTGAGACAAAATAAATTTGGGTATTGTGTCACAGCTATGGAAAGCTGGTTAATACAGTTATAATATTTTTAATTTTCTTAGAATCATAATCCTTTCCAACAGTCTAGACTACATGCTCTTTGAGGCCAGAGACTGTGCGTTGTATTATCTTTCAATTTCTTGTATCTGGTACTAGCAACAAGTATTCAATGTTTGTTCAAAAAGTATGAACTAATGAATCTTCAGGGTTTTGAAATGGAAATGGCTCAACAAGTGATATTTAACCTGTCATCTTGCCAGTAACATTATAGAGTCCCTTCTGTGGAGGTAAATCAATCACCTGAAAAATTCTAGAGGGATATAGCAGAGCCCTTTGATAGGAATTATGAAGAGAGAGTGGGAACAGGCCATGTAGCAATACTGAAGGAGGATAGTCCTAGGTGTAATGCACAATGTAGGACCTAGAATGGAAACATAAATCTAGTTTTAAACTACAGTGATGAGAGGTGAACCAAAAAGAGGTAAAGGGTATTGAGAAGAGAGAAATTTAGGTTGTTCCTTTGCTTGGTCAACAGTCTGCTGAAAAATTGTGAAGTTAGATAATCTTACGAAGACCACAGAAAGTGATAAAAGAACCAATGCTCTAGAGGTAGGTAGAAAGGGGTTAAAATGCTGATTCTGCTACTTATCAGCTACGTGACATAGGGTAAGAAACAGAGTTTGATCTTTATTTTCTTATCAGCAAAATCACTGAAATCAAAGCATTACTATGAAGATCAGGCAACTTATCACATATAAATCATATACCAACAGTGACTGGTACTCACCAAAAGTCAGTTTTTTTCTTCTCTAATACTTCTGGCTCATGGGACCAATAACACTAGACTTTCCATTTTGGTAGTGTTGGGGCTCGGAAAATGATACTTCATAGTATAGCATCTTGAGCAGGACAAACAGTCTGAACGTCAAGGTCTCTCTGATCTTCTCCCACCTGCTTTTCTCTGGATCCTCCTTCTCTGTTGAATTTCCGGAGGAGGATTTCCCTGAAGTTTCCTTGTCTATCTAAAGACTGATTTACCAAAAAGGGACATAATTATCTTCAATCTTCTGACTAAAGTTTCATTAACCAAAGATAATTAAACTCATATCATAGAAGAAGAGACTGCAAAATCAAATACCCCACACTAAGAACACAGAAGACCTTTGTCCCGGGCCATTGTCTATCCTTTGAGGCCATTCTATTTCCAGTGACAGTCATTTAATATTTCCACAAATTGCCTACCATCTTCTTTCTCCCTTTTGAAGAGATACATTCTTGGAATCTCAAAAATCTAGCCCTCATTCGAGTTTCATATTTTGTATGGATCCTTTGTACATGTGCACATTAATAAATGTGTTTTCTTTATATGCAGTTCATTTCAACCAACTCAAATAACAAATATTCAAGGAAATTTGAACTTCTCAACAGTGGGAAATGAATCATAAAGGAATGAATATTCATACTTCTGTCATATATAATAGACTTAAATTTGTTGAATTATTCTTTAAGTAGTCTTACATTATACCTTTTATACTTAATAAGGTTGATTTCTTTAATTATTAGATTTTTTATCATTGTACTGTCAAGGGTAATTTATATTGGTTCTCTTGCTGTGTTATCATGATCAAGAGTAATTCTAATATCAGAGCTTCAACCTTTGTTGCTTTAGTATATTCTCAGTTTACTCTTAGAAAAGGCTTATCTTCTTTACTTTTAAAAAAAGAAATGCTAACCCAAAAATATGTGAAATGGTTAGAAGAAAAAGTTAGAATTGTTAGAATTCAGCATTGCAATGCTTATTTTAGTGATTTTTACCTCATAGGAGTTGCTACTTCATTGAATTACAAATAATAGAACTGACAGTTTCCTGTTTATTTGTATTAAACCCACTAAAGGTTTTATTATTAATATCATACTGCAGAAAAGTTTTCATTTTTGAAGTTACCTATTCATCTATGTTTTAAGTAGACCATCTGAAGCAAGCTCTAGTGGGAAACTGTACTTCTTTTGTATCCGTGATATCTGGCACTTCCCCTCCCCTCATCCCTTGGTTTTGGCAGGAAGTGAGTGAGATGGAAACGAGAGGCTGTATTCTGGGTGCTCACACAGCTCAGCAATCATATTTTGTCTACTCAGCGTAGTTTTGTATGTGCTATGGTCATTCCTTTGTGCTTTCATGTTTTAAAAATAGTTTCCTGGGAATGCTTCTAAGATTTATACCTAGTTTTAGACTAAAGAATCTCTTGCCTTAAATCTTTAGTTCATGTCTTTCCTTGAAAATCGAAACAATACTGACAATAATGATCAAAATGGACTGTTTGAAATATTTGCCGCATTCTATTCAATTATGCAGATGATATTCTCCATGCATAACATGTCTCAGTTTCCTTGAAAATGTTCCCTTCCCTCTGGCTGTTGTGGTCCCTGTTTTCTTGTTGTAGACTATGGACCTTTGCAGAGAACAGAGCTGGGAGGGGATCTCAGAATGGTGTAAACCATTTCAAGCATGGGTGCCACGATTATGTTTGGCTTGTCCTCTGAGTCACATATTCATTAAGAATTTGTATGTACACCTTTTACATTCCAAATGATTCAAAACTCTCCGTGTGTCTTTGTATATTTAATGGTACTTGCTTTAAAATCCTGCAGCCTTATAAAATGTCATTTATAACGAGCCCCACTTTTTAAAGATGTCAACACATAAAGATGTAAAAATGCTAAGGAAATTGATAATAGGCAGTAAAAATTTCCACTTTTAAGCCATTAGATATAAGCTAACCTAGTTTTAAGAGGACTGGGTTATTTATTGTCAATAAAATGACTGTATCTCTACAAAGCAACAGAGTTTCATATCTGCCAAGAATAATCACAAACTGATATTTCTCTTTCCTTCAATGACAATACCAGTGGATCTGAACCTTCACTCAGTTCCAGTAGACTGCGAGTATGACCCCTTTTGTAACTCAGGCTCCCTGCATGTTGTGGTGAGTATTATAAAAAAACCAAGACTAGTTAGTTAAATGATTGAGCCAGTCATTTAGGAAGCATTTATTTAGTGCTCACAATGACCAAAGCATGGCTCCAGAGACTGGAGATAAATCAGGGACTGAAATAATGTCTACATCCACATGGAACTTATATTCCAGTACAAGGAAGTAGATAACATGAAGATATATGGATGGCATAATTTAAAGTGTTGGTATATACTATGAAGAAAAAGATAATACTAAATAAGTGAACAGAGATTACCTGGCGACGAGGTCTACTTCAGACAGACTATGTAGGATGAGAGCTTGTGACACACACTGTTCATTAGAAAAGATCCTTGATATTTCCTGTATCAATTGTAGACACAAAAATTATTTTGTGAGCGAATGAACAAAACAATACTTCCTGTACAATCTCCAAAATTATCTTTGTAAGGGCTTCATACTAGTTTTGATGAAGAGGTAAGTGATTTTACTCTTAGGACGAGAGAGTATTTGTGATGGAAGTGGGTACTCTGGGAAGCAAACTGGTTAAACAGGTTAAGCACAGAGTATCACTGACATAAAATTGTATTAATTGAGCCTCTATATCCATATTCTGGGAAAATAAGAATGACAGTCATTGTAGTATAAGCTCTTGAGTTCCATGGCATCCAATCTGGGTGTAGGTGATCATAAAAAGAGAAAAAATGTAGATAAGTGGAGAATTCTTAAAATATATAAGTAAAGGTGTTTCTATTGTCTTAGGTAGAATAAGACTGGTTATCAAAGAATTGGTTATCAAAGAATTAGACTTTTACTGCTTAAAAAAACTTTGTAAAAATCACTTGGATACACAAATTAATTACACAAAAAGCCCAATGACTATTGTGAGTTCCCATATGCTCCTGCATCAAGAATACTAGATGGACTGAAAATCTTTATCTTTCACTATAGTTCAAAAACATTGCATGGCGTGACCTCCCAGAAACAATGAATGTTGAACTAGAAATGTCTGATGGATCAATTTTTTACCTCTTCCAAGTGAGATTTTTACTTATATCAGTATTAAATTCTCAAGAAAAATAGGAGACATTTTCAAGGCATGATATAGATCTTCTGAGGATGTTTCTACCTTTTACCAGCTAGTAGTTTCACTTAAAACAGTGCAGAGGTACTCTAATTATAGAAATAGGCAGAAAACTTCATGTTTTGTTAACTTTATTCAAGACCAAATTTTTAACGTTGATTTATTTATTATGCATTTACTACTCACAGTTAAAGCATTTTACTTCACTTATTGAACCAATTAAACAACACATTTGTGTACACACACATACACACATGCAGAGTGAGAAATATCACAAATAAAACACATGTCTTTCCTGTTCAATGTTCACTTATTGTTTTGTATTTAGTTTGGATTAAATTGCCCACATTTCACTAGTTTATTCTTTTTTGTAATTCTTCACTCTAGTAGTAACTGAGAGTACTACAGTTTAGTAAAAGAAACTTTTGTTCATAAAGAGCTTTTCCATTGAATGAATCAGATGATAAAACCCAGGCACTTTTTAAATATATCTCTATCATTTTTTTCTCAGCTTGTTGCTCTAGATCTTGAGTTTAAACTAGTTCAGAATCAATCAACTCAACTCAGAAATAGGATGAAAGATTCCTCAGAAGAAAGTGTGAATACAGAAAAATATATATATTTTAAATCGCCTATCATCCCTTGTATCTCAGATGGAACTTATCACTGTCTCACAAAGGATCAGGGCACTGGTGAAACACTCAGAAGGCAGATGGCAGGTCAAACCGGCATCACTGTCACATAAATTGTGAGTTAGATAGAGAGTCATCAGACAAGGAAAAGAAATAAGTGACTATTTCTTAAAAAGAAACTGACACCTATCTTTCATTAACTCTTATGTAGAATATAATGCTAGTTGAAAGCTAATCTGAATTGATCCCAGAAATGCAATCAATTTTTAATTTTGCAACTCAGCGTAAAGTAACATTATCAAAAATGCCACACATAATTCCACCTCTCTGGGAGACTGAGGCAAGAAGATTACAAGTTTGGGCCCAGGGGGCAATTTAGCAATTTAGTGAGATCCTCTGAGAAATAAAAAGTGGAAAGGGTCTGAAGTTCAGTGTAAAGGAACTGGTTCAATCCCCAGTTCCAGGCAAGAGGGACCTCCGTAAGGCACAGAATGCTTTTCACTTTCTGTCTTGCAGGTGCATGGTGAATTCTTTAGGAATGCATCACTTGATTAATTTGGGTAAAATTCATTTTTATCAAGAGGGATAAGACTATAGATTCTTAAGATTAGGGTTTTTTTTTTCATATCAGAAAATGATACCCTGTAGTATACTGCTTTGGCATATTGTGTACTTGGCTGTGACGGAGAGTGGAAGGGTCTCACAACCTAAGTCTTACTCTAAGCTCGTGCCCTTCTCTTTCTTGTTTCCTTTTCCTCCCCAAGTCAGACCACAACAATGAGAATTCTTCATCTTCACTGTAGATAATAGAAACTAGAGCCCTTTTCTCCTAAAAATGGCATAAAACCTAGAACATTACTGTATGCTTCTCCTGCCTTTCTGTGTAAGAGTTGTCCATAAAGAAATTCTCTGGCCTACCTCATCTGATAGTAGATTTTAAGATCCTCATTCCAGAAGGGGTCTTACACTACTCCTGGGAGAAAAGAATACCTCACAGAGAGGCCAGGAAAAAAATTCTAATAGATAGTCCCTCCCAGGTTTCCCTTCTCAGTCTATGACCTTTACACCATACCCTTTTGTCCAAGCATATTTCTATATGACTAAATATTCTCCACCAAATTTAAGCATAAATATAGACAGTTTTTCCTGGATCATTAAAACTTTCTTCTGAAGGCTCCCGCCTCATATAAAACTTTGATTAAATAAATTTGCTGTGCTTCTATTTTTCTACCCCTGTAGTTGCTTATGTTTAGTACTAGTTTTAATGGAAACTCAGTAACAACCTAGATATGAGTGTGCCCAATAGGAGTTAATGCTTTTCCTAACACAGGCTATGACTATGAAGTTGAAGGAATTAAAAAGTATTCTCAGGAGATGAAACTTGACTGCTTATTGTGCAAAGGAATAAAGGATCCTTCAGGAATAAAGGATCAACAATGCCTGTGTGCGTGTGCTGTGTCAGGATCACCAATTAACTAATAAACTATCATGCCTGTATTAAGGAGAGCCTGGGCTTAGAGGAAAGGGAAATTGATTGGAGAAATATATTACCATTAACTCGGGCAGAGCAGAGCTCATTTTTTTTGAGTTGCTCTTTTCTGACTGGTTGTCCTTATTTTGTTTTCTCTTAGCCTTGTTTTTATGGGGTGCTCTGAAAATATTAGTTATGGATTTTACAGTTGTCATAAAGTTGATAAATGCTCAAAGTTTCTGCCCAAGGACATCCTTTTAAAATAAAGTAATAAAAGATTAAAAACTGTTAAAAGAAAACAGGGATACCTGTGAGTGCTTGCTTCTGCTTTATATATTTATACCATACTGCTAGATCTTATTTGTCACCAAAGCTCCTTAACTTATTGATTAATTCACCTGCTCTTGTGTCTGAATGATGTGTCCATTTTGTGCCAGGCACTGTGCTTGATGCTAGGGATAACAAGAGCCATATATATCTCATTCTGTTCTCAAGGGACTTTTACTCTCCAGCAGAACTTGTTGAAACCCAGAGGACAATAACATTTTCATAAATGCTTGTATGAAATATTCTAAGGGAACAGAAAAGGGTGATGTACATTTTCAAGGAAACAATAATGTCTAAATTGAGTCTTGAGTTTATACTGGAATTAACTGGAAGAGGAAAATGTTCCAAATTGATCAAACTCTGAGTTCAGAGCACAGGCCAGGGGCCATGGGCTGTCGGTCGTCATCTGCAAGTCCACCTCAGTGTTCTGCCTGTTAGACCCTTGGGACATTGTGGTTGAAGGAAGAAATCTATATACATGCATGATAGTATTTCAAAGCTAATAAATATCTCTAATGCATTAGGATTTAATAATATCATTTTTAAAAAGCTAATGTAGTAGCTTCTCAAGCAATTAAGTTATTTCTGCCTTTAGCATTACCATGTTTTTGTCACTCTTGTTGGTATTTTTCCCCCTTTTTATGTTTGTTTAGGCATAATAACACTGTCAGTTCACGAACAGTTCTGTTCATAAACAATTCGGTTCTCAAAAACATTCCACAAAATTTAGCTTCCATTCACAAACTCCACATCGGATGACTCACGTGACTGTAGTCACATTCCCTGCACAAACACAAATATGACCATCTTCCCCAAAATCATAAAACAAATTAAGTTCATGAACCAAGGCACCACTATATATTTTAAAATCAAGTATTTTAAAAACTAATGACTCAAATCATATTTTACAGAGTTTAGTAGTAGAAGACAGTAGTTCTGTAATTAATTCATGAAAACCTAATAGGAAGTAATAAAAGTAATGTTCAGTCCATGCTGTTGTTTGTATGAAATGAATCCTTTAAAGTAATTAAATACCTTTACTTAAGAGGCTGGTTGTATTTCTTAATTGTTACATTATCTGGTAAACCTTACAGGGAAAATGAAATATTGTTAATAGTACTATCTATTATCAATTGAGCATTACAAAGATCATTTTTAGAGCAAAATGAAGCAACAGTCAGACTATAGAAAATACTTTATAGAAAATTTTAAATGCATGTCTCATTTTGGTAATTGGTGAAATATATCCTGTATAATTCAGTTTAGAATTTTTAGATCTTCTTCCTACATAAACATCAGTAGTCATGTGTTACTTCTACCAAATAATAATATAAAGCAATTGATCCAACAATGACTACCTTTGTGGTTGGATCTTAAGTAGAAATGTGATAATAAGAAACTAGAAAAAATGGTGTTGAGATCCTTGGGAAATACGTATCAGTAGTCTATTCTGTTTTAAATGGACAGACTTCTTTGATCATCTAATAAATGCTATTTGTGGTTTGAGGATCATTTTGGTTCAGTCATAGGAGTAGTCTACAGATAATGTTTAGCAAATTCATTTCTCCCTGCCCTCATGTAGGAAGGATTCAGAAATCAGTGATTAATGTGCACAAAGGCTCTGGACTAGCAACTGCACAACTATTTTGTCTAATCCTCACAATAGTTCAATGAGGTGAATACATTCTTTATTCCTATTTTATAAATGGAGAAATGAAGGCTCATAATTAAGTTATCAAAGACATTAATAAGTGTTGGAACAGGAATTTGCATCCTGTTTTTGTTTTTCAATTCTAAATCCAATGGTCTTAATTATTATGATTAAAGTATACGATTTTATTGTTTACTTCTCAGTAACTTCACTTTTGTGCTGGGAAAAACATGGTTAAATGTCAGCCCTTACAGCTGCATGAGCATTTACCCCTCATATAACTCTGTGTAAGTCTAATCTATTTCCATAGATGATGAACTCAGTGCTGGCATTCTCTCTAATCTGGTTTGATTCTTATACGTCTACATTTCTCGAGTTTTCGCAAAAACTGTAATTAGTTGGGCCTGAAAGAAATCTAATACTTTGTCTGTGACTTTCAGGAAAGGATGAGTGCACACAGTGTAAAAACCTCCTAAATTAAATTTGCAAAATAAACTCATCATTTCTAGTTGTCTCTGCTGTGCATAAAGAAAAAGGAGTGCTTACACTATTGTTCTCTGAGGACTTTTTACACAGTGTGACAGGTTGAAGAACTACAGTAGGAAAGAGTCTGGAACAGCAGAGACTGGTCTTACAAGTCACCTCTTGTCTCACCTAGTTAATATCAACGGAGTCTAAGAAGGTCCGACACCTGTATGTGATTCAGGGAATTAGGATCAAAGAGATTCTTCCATGATCTGTCTTTGGTTTGCAGTCCCACATGTACTTTACCTTTGCAAATCTATTTTTCATTTTCACCACCTGAAAAAAGAAGCTTGCTGCTTTAACTAGAGGCAATAAAACATGGAGGTAGAATCAATAAGTCATAAATTACCAATTCAAAAATTTATTAGGTGTAAACTAGATAAGATACCTATTTAGGGAAGGACATTAGAAGTGGTCAGTGGTTGTGTTCATAAATGTAGCCATCACCACAGTTCATGTTATGAAAAATAAGTATATTCATTAAAAGAGTCAGTCACCCTGGTAAGCCTTGAAAATCCACTTCATCTAACAGAGCTGATGATTCTGTTTTTGAGATACAGAACTTGAGTAAAATTACTATTCCTTGTTACAGGTCCTATATGACAGTCCACCAAATGGTTCTAACTCACTGAATGGCATCTAAGAGAGATTAGGAAGAGCTAAAATGCATAGATGATACATGAAAGAAATCAAATGACTGAGGCCGACTACTAGGAGAGGAAAGCCATTAGCAGAAATATTATTAAACATTTAGATAACACTTTGGTTATAAAATGCCTTATAATCATTTTTTTTATTTGATTTTTACAGGCTTTCACTGGCAGTGTCAATTCTGTGATATTATTCTCTCTGACATTTAGGCTGAATATTTTTGCTTTAATATATTGGAGGATCTTGCTGACATCAACCTGCCTTTAAGAGAGAGGCATTGAAAGACTCTGAAAGGTCACCCTAAAGAAATTAGACATGACCTCTTAGCTGGAGAAACCTAAACTGATTTTTTTTAAAGTTTCTTCATTCACTGAAGGTTTTTATGCTAGTGTTTGACTCATTTTAGAAGTCAATGAAATGAAACTCATATCTTTCCCATTTTACAGATTAATACCATAAACAATTCAATAAAATGAATGTCAGACACATATTAAGACAAGGACAAAGACTTAGCTTTAAATAGTTCTATTTGTAGAGATCATTTCAAATTCTTGGCAGTAAATTTGCATACCTAATTGTGTTCATGTGATTGGATCTTTTGGACAATGGAAAGCGTAATTCTTTGTTTTATATTTTAATCACTGTTATTCAGTTATTATAAAATAAGGAAAATTTAGATAATTAGTTTCTTTAAATTAGTCAGAAATAACTCATACATATTCAGCTCTATAGGTGTGTCTCTTAAATGCTATATGTAGCAATATGCCCCTGAGTTAACTGTATTTTGTGAACTGTTCTTTAGTTCAAATTGCATATTTAATTTTAAATGGTCTGTATTGAGGTAACTATAAACATTGGCTAAGTTTTACTTGCAACCAATTTATCCAAATACAGATTTAGTAGAACAGTGCTACCCTAATACCTGTGCGAGAGTTGTATTCATGTATTGCTTTTGTGGTACAATAGCAGAGGTGATTACTTGTGATAGACTATATGATCGTTAATTGTAAAATAGTACCTGGATTTTGCCCCCCTGAAAAAGTATGCTGACCTCTATTTATATAATCCTAGCAAGGATTCTGGCTCTCAATTATTATTAAAAAATGTATAAAATGGTTATCATATGTGAATATGCAGGAAGTTGTGAAACTAATATTTATTGAACTTATATGAGATGACAGGTAGAGTGTTTATACCTGCACATATGTAGGTTAAAATCTAAGATTAAAGACATATTCTATCAAAAGTTTCTTACCATCTCCTAACTTTTTATTGGTATGTCTCTCAGCAACCTAGAAATTTGCCAACAATTCAACATAGGAAGCAGAGAAGTATTAACTCAGTGGAGATGGATTCAATTCCATTTCATTCCATTTCAGTTACACATGGGAAACCGGCCTTCACATTTGCACATAAGCCAACCTAAGGTATTTAAAGTGAGATATAGGTGTTACTTTTCTCAGAATTCACTTATCAACCAAGTTATAGCAATCAAAGAGGATTAAGGGAGGAAAATTCTTTTACTGGATGCCATGTTATGAAATGTACCAAATCAAGGGAAAGGATAGCAATATCAGAATTCCATGGTTCTAAAATTATATAGATAATATATGCTTTTTTAAAAAAGTCCCATGTATGTAATTCTGTTTCCTAAATACCACTTTGAAAGAACCTCTGAACTGCTGAAGAGGATTCACAGTTCAAAAAACAAAGAATTCAATCTCGTATCTAGTATGGCTTATCCTGTTGAGCGAGTATGTCCCATTTTGGTAGAAACACAAAGATTAAACATTTCCCTGTTTTTTCAAGTTCTCTCTGAAATTTTAAAACAGTGTCTTTTAAACCTGAAACTGGACTCATGGTGAGAACAATTTTAAAGTAAACAGTTTCTAAAGAACAGCATAAGAATAATTCAGTTGGGAGTTCTTACTGTCACAAATGTGTTGACTTGAACATTCACTCATTTTGAATGCTCTACAGTTTAATTCATAGCCAAGGGAAAGAATTTCTAGGTTCTAAAAGTATAGTATTTATTAAGCAATACATTACACCCTAAATATTGGCAAACATATAATCTTATAAATAAATTTTCTTAAGTTCAACTCAATTGGCACAACACTAAATTTTTTTAAAAAATGTTACAATAGGTAAGTTATGATATAGATATTACATATACATCGAATGATCTTCTGTAAAATGTTGCTGCCCTTTCACTTGATTTAGTCAAATCAGTTATTACATAGAAAACAATGAGCCTAGATTATCAAAATATAAAGGCAGGCACTTCTTTTATATCTTATCAATTTTTTCTCCTGACTGGATTTTCTTTCTGACTTGGTCTCACAGAAATAGGGAGGATAACCTTATGCAATCAATTAGAATTGAGATGTGAGTTCAGTAGGAAGAGTTCCTTGCCCACTACAGTATTTGACCCATTGAAGAATTGTTAATGAAATAATATAAATTAAGTAGCAAGACAATGAAGCATATCAACAAAATGAGTGAAAATCTTAAGGTAACTCTTTGCTTTATTCTCTTCACCAGGGTTATAGTATTCCTGCATTGTAAGACTTGGCTGAGAATAATTGGGAGCTAAAATCCATTTCACATTTCACTTGCCAAATCCTGGACCCTGATGGTTTGTCTTCATCCAGAAAGAAAGCTTTTTATCAGCTGACTCTGAGGCTCAGTGTGCACTAGCTAGGACCTCTGTATCTGGGCATCACTTGCTATAATCTAAATTCTGGACTGGTGCCTGTCAACATAAGAAAATTTTCCCCTTCCACCTTGATGATTTGCCCTAAATTTATAATTTTTTTCTATTATAGCAATTTACTATTTTTAAGTTAAAGTTGAAGTTTGGTATTTGGAAGAGACAAATTCTGCTGTTGCTCCTTACTGCAGAATTTGTGTACTAGACACAGGGACTTCTTTATTTTATAAAAAAGGATCAGGTTCATGATGTATTGAATGATTTGTCCTGATTCTTCACTCCCCCCATCCAGCACATTTTCACCATGGCTCTTTCACTGGCAGAAGTACCATTGGTGAGCAAATATACAGGTGAATGTTTAATTAAAAATTACTACAGTGAAAGACACATTGCTATTAATCCCCCTCAGAATATACCCACCTCATTTTCCCCATCTGTCTTGTTACTTTCTGATGCAGTTCTGGAAGTCTTCTTTTATAAAAAGGTACAAGGTGTGATGAAAATGATATGATGAATGTTGCTGCTGAATGCCATCCAATTTTGGAAAGGCAGACTCATACAAACAGCATGGCATTTCCTCATCTACCTTATTCACTGATCTTGGCACTATGAGGCACCTGGCTCTTCTCTATAATCAAAATGACCAGACCATAGAAGGCAAATGTTTTTAATCAGTTCAGGACATTGAAACAGACATGATGACACAACTAAAGTTGCAAAAAAGGACTTCTTGAACGTCTTTAGAAAGTAACAAGAGCAATGGATAAATGTGTTTGAAGCAAGGGGAAGTATTTTAAGGGAGATAAATAACAGTTGCTGTGGTGTGTGTCTGGATGTCCCCCCAAAGAGGGATCATAGGTGATGCTTTTCAGAGGTGGCTGTATCTAGATTGTATGATGCTGGGATTAAGAGTATATGATTAAAAAATTTGTCCACTGATTGGTTTGTCATAGTTCTGAATGTGGATAACGGGAAGACCTGCCCTGGTTGTGAGTGTTACCTGCCCCAAGGGCATATATCTTGGTTAGGATAAAAGGGACAGAAAGGGATGCTGCTTATTGCTTTTCACTTGCTGCTTGCTGCCTTCCACCCATCATGAATTTTTTTCTCCTCTGTAATGCCTCTCTGCCCTGCCACCCTGCCTTGGAGCCAGCCAACTATGGATTGAAACCCCTACAAACTGTGAACCAAAATAAACCTTTCATCCTCTAAGTTTGGTGTTGGGCATTTTGTCTCTGGAACAAGAAAAGTAACTAAGACAAAAATGTCTTTTACTGTAACTTTTTAAAAATCTTTCCTGCTTTATTATATTTTTTAAAATTAGTACATGTTTGTGATCCACATGTTTTCCTGTCCTTTGATTGGGGCCTAAAATAGATTAATTTAGCCAATGGGGCATTGATATAAGTGACATTGTATATTAACAGAATGAAGGATAAATTCTTACTATTATTGCATTATATACAGAAAAATCACTGGAAAAAATTTAAACTCCTTTAATGATAAAAAATATCAGTGAATCGTATATGAAAAGAGAATGCTTCGACATCTACAACTCTATAATAAGCCTATAGTTAGCATCATGTTTAGCTGTGAAAATCTAAAGCTTTTTCTAGAGAATAAAGAATAAGACAAAGGGTTGGAGATATAGCTCAGTGACACATTGCCTACCTAGCAAGCATGAGATTGTGAATTCGATTCCAGGTACAAAAACAAAACAAAACAAAAAACAGCAGCAACCAAAAAGGCATTACCTCAATCTGTTTAGGCTATGCATCCAAATATCTGAGGCAGAAACCTAATGAGGAAAAGAAGTTGATTTAGTTCATCATTCTGGAGGGCCAAAAGCATGGCAATGGCATTAAATTCTGGTGACAGCCTCTAGCATTACATAACAGGAGAATGAATGTGTGTGATACAGGTCACATAGAATCAGCATCTCAAAGCATCTCCTGTTCATTGAAGTATTATGCACAGTAGCTAACATATGGGATCAAAAAGTGATTAAAGTTGATAAACACATTTTACATTTCTCATATACATGTACAATGAACTAATTTTTAACAACATGAATGAATCTGAATTGTAGTATGCTAAATGAGATAAACCAGGGGCAGAAAGGCAGCTATTATATAATCTCACTTTTGTGTAGAGTCTAAAAAAAGCAAAATTCATAGAAATAGAAAGTAGAATGGCAGTTATCATGGGCTAGGAAATGGGGAAAATTGAGAGATGTTGACCAAAGGTGTGAAGTTTCAGTTAAACATGATGACTGAATTCTGAAGGTTTAGAATATAACATGATGTTTGTAGTTAATGGTATTTTATAGCTTATATAAGCTTTCCAAAAGAGCAGATCTTTCATGTTCTCATGACATAAAAACCTAACCATGTAGGGTGATAGGCGATTGACAGTGGTAATCATTTTACAATGCATACATTTATCAAACATAGCATTCTGTATTTTGAACATGCACAATTTTTATTTGTCAGTTAAAACTCAATGCAGTTCTGGAAAAGTCTCATTCCCTTGTCTTTTACATCTCTGCATTGCCATTCCTCAGATGATTAGTTAGCAGAAGTAGGGGACAGAAGTAAATCATTCCAGCTGGCGAGTAACTTGCTGAGTGCAAACCAGATGAATCTCAGCATTTTAGTGGGGAGCAGCCTCCAACAAAGCCCACCTAAACTACAGATTCATAAGAATAACAAATTTTACTTCTATCCCCTGAGTTCATTTTCTTTGAATTAAAATTTTTTATTAGTACATGTTTGTCATATGTAATGATCACATTCATCACAGGGAATTTGTACCTACCCGAATATATTATACTTTAATTCTTTTTTGTTCCTCCATCCCTTGAACTTTTCTTCCTTTCCCCGTTTACAAAATCTTTGTTTTAATTTTTTTCCATTCTTTCTCTTGTAAAATCTCTTATCCTTCATTCCCTTGCCTCTTTCCCTCCCTTATTCCGCTTCCCATGTCAACAAGTTCTCTATCCACTGAGGTTTTTATGTTGGCATATTTCACAATATTTTGGGACAATGCCTAACTGAAATTTAAGCTAATTTTTTGTTATGAACATCTCCAAGCAACAATTAAAAGATAACCAGTACCAAGACCACAATTTGTGCTTCTAATACATATTTTATCTACACGTCTGCACCATTTCTTTCAACATGACTTGTATATATGCATTTTATATTCTTACTCTTGATAAATTAGCAAAATACTCTAACTCATTTTAGATGAATACAGACCTGTACAAATTGGAATAAGGGACATTTATCTTATGTATTTTTTCTATTATTTCTGATCTCCTGTACTTCTGAAATAATTCTTACTGTTTTACTTGACTTTTTATATCCACTACAGTAATTACATTAATTTTGTGCCTCATTCCTTATATAAATTATTTTTCATCCCAATGTTTTGTCATAAAAATAGAAATTCATTTGGAAGATATTTTCATAGAATTGACTTATTCAGAGTTCAACTATCCAGTTCTAGACTATTCACATTGTTTTTATTTCCTCTCTTCTCCCTACATGTGAATATTTCTGTCCCTTAGTGATCCATTTTGGAACTCATTAACATCCCTGGTAAGAGGTATGTTGAAAGAGCTAATTGAGACTTTTAGAAATAATGAAACTTTTGAATTAACTAAATTCTGGCTACTTTATCTTACCTTATTACAACAAATAGCTGGTGTTATTGTACTTCATAGTGAACCTAAGCTAGGAAATGTTTAAAATATTATAATATACCTTTAGGTATATAACCATAAGGAGGGCATCAGGGATGTCATCTTTTTATAAGGCTACAAATTGAAATTATTATATATCAGTTTCTAATAAATCCTTTTGATTTATACTGGTTCTGATTCAAGGTTATAGTTTTCAGTGACAAATACTATTTTTCTGATTTATGTGTTTGTTTTTAATTCACAGATAAACATCATATCAATTTATTGTGTATATCATGATGTTTGAAAATATGTATACATGGTAGAATGGCTAAATTAAACTATTAACTTATACATCACCTTTCATATTTATCTTTTTGGGAATAAGAACACTTAAAATCTATTTCTTTAGGGATTTAAAAAATACATTATTTTTAACTAAAATGACTGAGTTGTATTATAGATGCTTTGAACTTATTCTTCCCAACTCAATTTTTATATCATTTGATCAACATCTCCCAAATCTCTTAGATCCTCATCCTTTTGAGGACCTGGGTAACCACCATTCTACTCTCTGTTTCTATGAATTCAACATTTTTAAATCCTATATATAAGTGAGACCATGCTTTCTCTACTTTTCGGTACCTGGTTTA
>RJWT010021321.1:0-17617 GCA_004365215.1 Cuniculus paca | reverse complement strand
CACCCAGGAGTGTGCTTCGGTAATCTAGGCATTTCTTAACCCAGTTAAGTTGACAATCATGATTAACAGCCACAGGTGATTAAGAGAACATTTTGTCACTCTAATAACCAGCCCCAAATATCTCTGGGGCATTAATCATTTGGGAAAAATTGAGAGTGGGGGGGATTCCTATGTAGATGCAGCAGGCATGTAATAGTGGATTTCAGAGCAGAGGATGGTCCACCCAGGATCCCAACTGGACCAGAAGTCCTCGCCTGGAAGCCCTCCCACCTACCCAGGCCCCGTGGAAACCTTAACACCCACCCAAGAATGATACTGGGGTTCTGGCATATTGAAGTTTTATCTGAGCGACCTTCATATAAAGAAATTTCTGGCACCTTTGTCCTAAAGTGGGACTTTCCTGGAGGTGTGTAGCTGGTCTCATCATAGGTCTCAAAGAGAACACAAAGAAAGGGATGGAGAGAGGAGGGGGTGAGACAGGCATGTGGTTGGAGACTGGTGACACTGTGATGGAGCTCATGGTATCCTAGTTCCGACATTTAGTGGTGTGCAGGAGGCCTGAGAGCCTGGCCAGCTTCAGATTCTCAAATCTTCTAGGGCAGATCCAAATTCACCCTCTTTGATGAGTGGAAGGTCAAGGGTCTGGAAGCTCCTGCCCTCAGTTGGGGACTCCTAAACCCACCACTCCATGGGGACTAAGAGGAACCCGGTGAAACTCTGTTCTTGGGCACAAAATTTGGAGGGAGGTGTCAAGGCTCTTAGCATTCAAGAGAAATATCTTTTTAATGCAATAGTGTAAAAATGAAAACTAATGGTAAAATAACTACAAAGAACAAAACACACCAAATTTTGAAATAAAGACAGGATCTGTTGTTTTCCCTGGAGTTAAACTTCGAGCTAATGTCTCTGATTTCCTGGTTGCTAAGCCAATGTCATCTTTTGAAAATACTAGATGAAAACCATAGCTTATTAAAGAAAAACCTAACAAGCCAATTTGTGTCATACAAAGCCTATGATATTTTCCTAAAGCAGTCAAACCAGTTATTCACAATATTGTATTATCTGAATAGATGTTATGTCTGAGTCACTGAAGGGAATGCCCGAGTTAGCTGACAATAGGCGTGATAAAAGTCCTAATTCCCAGTCCAAACCTTTTCAGGGTTTATAAACCCAGCCACCAGAATTCTCAAAATACTTTTTCTTTGGGGTGATGCCAGGCAGCCTGACAACACCATGGATTTAGTCAACTCTTTCCTCTCTCCCAGAGGACCCTCTGGGTGTCCTGCAGCACATTCCACAACGGAAGAGTGTTTCCCAGGTCTGCCGAAACCCAAAGAGAAAAGCTTATTTTATGATGTGCAGGGAGATGAAAAGCATATCTTAGCAGGCATTTCAAATGCATTCTGTGCTCATCACAGAGGCATGGAAGGTACCGATATTATTAAGAAAACGGCACAGAGGGAATAATGAATGCAGAATATGTGAGTGATTCATTTTGATTTTTAAAAAATGCGGCCCAGCTGGAGAAGGCTTCACGAATCATCTAAAGACAGAATAAAAGCCTTGCTATTTGCAAAGTCAAGACAGTAAAGAAATGATTAAAGAAAGCAAACCTGTGACTTCACCTTAAAGGAATTGAGCATTTTAATTTTTTAAAAGGTGGAAAAAATGTCATAAGAGGCTGTCTGGAGGTTAAGGAAACTGTTATTAAAATGAGAATTACGGGCACGGAACTGTTCACAGTTCGGCCCTGGAGTGTGAAATTACCGAGTGAAGGCAGATTTCACAGCCCCGCACCTCGCGCGTTGGGGTGGCAGTGGATTTGCGACGGGGCTGCTCCGCCAAGTCCTGCCCACTCGCAAGCTGCTGTCGTCGTTCAAGCAAAGCGCAGATAACCAACCCTGAGTGTCTGGAGTGGTTTGCATTTATACGGAGCACAGCTCTCTCCTTCGGATGCGCGAGTCTAGTGCTGTGTGCAGGGGCCAGGGAGGGGGGCAGGGGTGCGGCGTGCATGGGAGAAGCATCGACCAGACCCACGTTCTCACCAAAGTCGTATTTTCTCTTTTAAGAAAAAAAAAATCCATCCATATGGATTACAGTTGGCAGAAGTGTTGGAAAGTATATTGAAAATAAGGACATGGTTTGCATGCTAAACTTTAAAATAGCTCCAAGGGCAACAAGGAATTCTCTGCTCCTGGGTTTCAGGTCTGAAAAAATTGCAGATAGCTTTGGAGAGTTGGTTTGGAGAAGCTTCACAGAAGAGAGAAAACTTGGGAAATGATGACATGGGAGGGGTCTCATGCACATAGCCACCATCAGCAGCCAAACATAGTATACTTCCTACACATTTGTCTCAGCATCGGTAGGTGGACAGAATTGTGCTCAGGCCTAGGGAAGGGATCTTTCTAAGTAACTTGGAGAAGAGACCACAGGATCAGAGCAGCCCCAAAAGCCAGAGGCAAGAACCAGCTCAGTCCCTCATTTCTTTTGACTGTTATATATACTTTTGGAACATTACAGTTTTCAAAACATCACCCAGTTCCCACCAGGAACTCGTCATCTCCCTCCCAAGTGGAATATTCTCCCCTCTGTGACCCTTTTGGGGACTGCGATGGGTTGGGTACACTCACCAACATGATTCGAACTTTGAATATTCCAGCATATTCAGCGACTTGATTTTTGATGAAGGGGCTAAACACACACACTGGAGGAAAGACAGCCTCTTTAATAAATGGCGCAGGAAAAACTAGCCCTTCACATGCAGAAGATTGAATCTAGACCCATATGTCTCACCACATTCTAAACTAAAATCAAACTGTATTGGAGAACTAAATGTTAAAATAGAAACACTTAACCTGCTGGAAGGTAAAAGAGTTAAAACTCTTGGAGTCCTAGGTGTAGGAAAGGACTTTGTGAACAGAACCAGCATTATGCAGAAAACAGTACTGAAAATTGTCCTCTCTGCCATCTTTGAAAATCAACAAATGGGATCATGTCAAATTAAAAAGCTTTTTCACAGCAAAACAACCAAGTGAAAAGAAAACAAACAGAATGGGAAAACATTTTTGCCCGTTATTCCTCAAAGGACTACTATCTAGAATAAAGAACTCAAAAATTAAATCCCCCAGATAAAAGACCCAGTCAAAAATGGGCAAGTGAAATGAACAGTCATTTCACAGAACAAGTAATAATGACCAATAAATACATGAAGAAATGCTCAACAATCCTGGTCATTAGAGAAATGCAAATTAAAATCACAATGGAGTTCCGTCTTACCACATACAGAATGGCTATCATCAATAAATCAGATAATAACAAATGTTGGCAAAGCTGCGGGGAGAAAGGAACTCTTCTATATTGTCTGAAGGAGTATAAAGTAGTACAACCACTATGGAGGTCAGCATGGAGATTCTTCAAACAACTAAAATTAGAAATTTCATTTGATGCCTCTATTCTCCTTCTAGGTAATCTTCCCCCAAAAGTTAAAGACACCATATTACAGTGATACATGCATAACCATGTTTATAGTAGCACAATTCTCAATAGCTAAATCTTGGAAGCATCCTATATGTCCATCAACAGATGGATGGATAAAGAAAATATGGTATTTACTATTCTACTGGAAAGAAGGATAAGCTTGAGCCACTTGTAGGAAAATGAATGCACTTTGAGACCATGATGTTAAGTGAAATAAATCAGACACACAGTCTTAAATATCACATGGTTTCTCTTATATGAGAAATCCAAATTACAAATAAAGAACAAAATAAAAGATAGTAATAGGAAGTAGGGAGAGAGCTTTGTCAAACGGGGAGGGGGTCAACGGGGAGGGAGAGGAAGGGGATGGGAAATGGATGAAGAAAAGAATTGGGATGTGTTAGGTGCACGAACCAACTCTGCATGAGGAATGTAAACATTGGGTGCTGCAAACACCTGCTAATAAAAAGAAAAAGAAAAATGTGAGCTACAACAAAAGTCAGCTTACAACTCTCCAAAGCGCACTGTGAAGAAACTGAGCCAGGATTCTGTTAGATACAAATATCAGAAGTTCATACTGGAATTTGCTTAAACACTTACATAATATATAGGGTACTGCCAATCTAGGGGTGATGGCTCCAAGGACCCAACCCCCTTTGGCTCTGCCCAGCCATCTGTGCTGGCTCCATTCCAAGGCAGAGTTCCTTCTGAGTGTTGAGATCACTCTTGTCCAGCAGGAAAAGGCAGGTCACATTTGGGAACTTTCTTAGAAAGTAAGTAGGAAAATTTCTGGAAATCACCAGAAAGCTCTTCTTGAGGTTTCTTGGATTCAATTGCATCACATTTTTGCCCCTGACCAAATCACCTTTAAGAAGTACAAATATGGTTACCCTGAGAGCAGCAGGGATGGGGTGGGGTGAATGTTCCCGATGTTCCCTTGGGACACAAGGGGAACAGAGGATCCCTGAAGAGGCAAGGACCCCTCCCCCTTCTGTGAGGATGGGGTCATAAAGGCTGGATATGTGATTAACAGTATTTACTAACTGCATAAATTCCAAAGATATCTGAGAGCTGGATTGGTGAAAATTCCAAATGGGTTGACACTGGCTTATATGAACCTGTCCTCTTCCTAGACAGAGTACTTCAAAAAATCTAGAAGGACTAAGCTCGGATAAATATCCATAGACAGAAGGGGTGCAAGGCTGAATTTACCTCCTTTTTTACTTCTGGATCTTTACAGCTCTTGTCTGCAGACAAGTATCTCCTCTTCACTGAAAATCTCTGCTCTCATCTTGCTATCTGGCCTGTGGTTTGGACTAACACAGCTCCAGGCAGCTGTCCTTTACCTGGGCTTTCTGCTCCAGCACCTGCTATTCTCTGAGGATGGAACTATCATGATATGACTGAATCACTCCGTCTTGTGGAGTTGGGGGTTTAGAAGGCACCTGAACACTCAGTCTTTCCTGTCCCAGCCCCTCTGCAGGGACTGTGGCTAGGGGAGTGACATATGTACACATACAAAAGTATTGCTGTACTTTGGTCTTATAGCTTGTAGCAACACACTTGTCGTTTAGCAATAGCTCAGTCTATGAATAAGTGAATTTATTGACCTGTACTGATCAGAACTAGATTTTCAACTCCATCAGAGCAGCAGTTTCATTTGTTTTGTCATCATTGCAGCCTGACAGTTAATGGAGACAGTTAATGAGAGCTTGTGGAATACTCTGCAGACAAAGGAGAAACCTTTCTTGAGACTTTGTCAAATTCTCCTGCAATTTTGGATTATTTCTGAATATTGTGACTGACATTGTAGAAACTCTGGATACTGTTATATTCCTTTGAAGAGCACTGATCTTGTTTTACCATGTTCACGATGGGGCCGTAATTCATGTGTGTCACTGCCTAGTGGTTCTGATGTTAAATAGCTAACCACTGGTGGTCATGCCTGTACCACCGCTGGTTCAAGCTGGCAGAATGTGCAGGCCATTAAAGTGGTTGAACTCAGTTTGACACGGTCCATGTCTCCAGCAGAGGGAAACAGCTCTGATTTCACTTCAATGTGGTTGCAGCCTTAGCTGACTCACAGTTTGACCCACACACATACATGATTTAGGGGCCAACTAGAGATTCGAAAAGTTTATACCTAAAATTTGGGGGATCTCTCCTCTTCGACTGCTCTGCTTTTGGAATTTCCTTTCTCCACTTCAGAGCAGTGCAGGCCCAGAACCAAGTCTTCCTATTCTTCAAGTCAGTATGACCATTGACATTTGCTTAGTTTTATCTGTCCCTCATTTTGCAGATTGGATCCTGCCCTGGGGCTAAAAGCTGTGTGAGCCCGACCTTCCATATGTGCCTGCTTTTATTCATTCTTTTGTACCTTCAGATAGTTGTTCTAATTTCCTCCATAGTTTGTAGTTGTACGGGAGAGGATTGGCTTAATGGAGTCTTACCTAGTTCCAAGATTCATTCTGATTGAACCAAATGAGGTCATGTGACCAGCCTTTGACCAATCACTATATCAGGTAATGGTACTTACTGGTTGGCTTGGGTGGCTTATTTCCTATTCCTAAGGCCAGGGGAGAGATTGTTGAGAAGATTAAATACTCTCATGGGCTAATTTTGGAAGACTGGAGAGTGGATATCAGGCAAGAGAACACAAAGAGTTCAGGGCACCATTTTTGCAGATGTTGACAATGTATCAGAGTTTCTCCAGGGAAGGATGTACGACCAGCATGAGGGAGGGCATCTCAGAAGAGGGACCATTTGGGCAGTGCCCGTAAGCTCAGACCAGCAGATGTTTGCCAAGGACTGTGACACAGCCTGCCATCCAGGGGGATGTGTGACATTTCCCACCTGAGCCTGTCTGATATCTTTCACACATGGCTTCACAGCTCACACTCAATCTTTTCTTGTTTTTACTTCACTTAAGACTATGACATTTGAAAAGAAATAGAGAAGAATGGAGTAAATAACCTCAGAGAACATGACAAGTTGGAAGGTTATCCTTGCTTCTCCTCCCACTCCTGTGCTGGAAAGAGAAAAACTAGCACTCTTTGGGTCTCCAAAGGCACAGCATCCCCCTGCATTGTGATGTGATCTCTCCTCAAATGGTATCCATTATGATTTGTGATAAATTAATGTATCAGTAAGATTACCCAACACAGGGGGCCATTACGAGGGCTCGGGCTCCAAATCACAGATGTTTAAACACACACACACGCACCCACACATGTCTCTTCTCTCACAGGCAAAGGTGGTGTGAGGGCACCAGCCCATCGAGCAGTCAGGCACCCTGATTTCTACTTTTTTGTTCCTCTATCAGATGTGGCTTCTAGTCCCAGAAATCACACGGTTCCAAGTGGTCTCTCATATCTTCAGTGTGATTATGTATGTGCGCACACACGTGCTTGAGTTGCGTTCTGATGAAACTGTGTCTCTTAATATGGGTCCTGGTCCAAAAACTGGGGGAAAAACCTGCTCCAGAGCATTGGAATACTCATTTTCTCCCAGAGCCCATAGGACAGCATTCTCTTGCAAACTCTTCCTTCTGACTCAGCAGTTTTGGAAGCCCTGGCTCGGGTGCTTTTTCTGACTCACGGGGACAAGGAGACCCTGCCCTTCGGCTGGGACAGTGAGGGCTTTGTGTGATTCCAGAGGGCAGATGCTTCTGTGGACACATTCCAGGCCAGGTCCCTTCTCCTAGTTATAATGTATGAGGATCCCAAAGTGCTCCCCACCCCACATGCCCTTCCTCAGATTTTAGGGGCATCACTCCTTCTGTTTTTTTTTTTTTTTGTACTGCGAATCAAACTCTGGACCTTGTGCTTGTCAGACAGGCGCTTGTACCCATGCACTATATCCCCAGCCCCTCCTTCTATATTTGCATAGCCAGTTTCATGTCTGTGAGAAACACCTTAAAAATGTAGGGGAGAGATGACACAAGCATGGCCTGGAGGAGTTTGGGGAATCAGAGCCAAATTAGTAACTATGGTAGCAGGAAGGTCACGAAATGGGCCTCGTGGTATATTTCCGGGTGGAATGTAGATTGCTGGCTCTGCTGGCATCTCTGTGAAGAGGGCAGCTCTAGGGAAAGAGCCCTAAACTGAGGGAGTGGAGGGATGGGGCAGGCCAGGAGAAGCAGGAGACATAGAGGCTGGACGTGACCCAGCTGGGCACCTCTTCTAGTTTGTGTGTTATCAGCTGGGGCTGGATGTGTGGCACAAGGGGATCTCAGCTGATCTAGAGTTACAGCCCGAGTAGCCGGAATAGTCGCCTTGCTCTCTGTTGAAACAGAGCAGACTAGGAGAGGAGTCAGTTTGGGCCCTGAGGGAGAGCAGGAGTTTGGCTTGATCAAAATAACGTCTGCAGAGTCAGGTGAGTGGTTGGATGTGAATGTGTATTTCCGGGATGAGGTTGAGGTAGGATCTAAATACCTAAGAGCTCATAGATCCAGAGTCAGTAGCTGAAGCCTTCGGTTGGATGAAGGGGCCTGGGGAGTGTGAGGGCTGGGGGTGATGCAGATGCGGAACTGAAGGAAAAGGCTGAAGGACTGGCCCCTCACAAAGCTCTTGAAGGGGGAGCCCCACTCTGAGCCCCGGATGCCTGGGCTGTCTCCATATGTCAGGACCAGAGGTAGCCGGCCTGGGGCTGCAGGCTCTCTGGAAACTCCATCCCCCCGAGGAACCTTCTAGATAAGATGCTAACCTAAGATGGTCTTGTGTCTATGTCCCAGGGCGGGAAGGATGTCCCCAAACACGCTTGCTTTCCTCTAATGTCTTATCTGATATTCAAGCATAATTCTACTTTTCCTTAACTTTTGTGGCATGAGACTGGTGTAACAGAGACAATTATTGTTGAAAGAGGCTGGGAAGGGGGCTAAGGGCTGGGGAGATGAATGGGTCCAGGGCAGTGGGGAGCACAAGGCCCGGCTCGCACCTTCTGAGGTCCCCATCCAAAGTCTGTGGCTCCCAAGTGAGGGAGTTCCCACTATTTCACTTCAGTTTACTCGTTTCTGCCCTGAGCATAATCAGTAATACTTAGCCTCATAAATCTGATGTGAGAATTTTTAATTGATGTGTGACATTCCCCAAACAATGTCTGGTACATGGGAGGCATTTTATGTGTGTTCCACTAGCATTAGCTTAAAAGTGGGCAGCCAAGAGATGCTGTCCAAAGTCGGAGAAAGAAGTTAGGATGCTCAGGTCCCTAAAATGACAGGGATTACCCCCAAACGGAATACATAACATTGTGTATTTACTATGTGTAAGACATTCTTTAAATTGGTGCTTTGGACATTATGGGGTAGATACTACAATTATTCCACTTCGCACATGTGAAAACATAGACACAAAGACAGCAATAGCCTATTTGGTTTCCCATAGCGAGCAAGTGACAGAGCTGAGCAGTTTCCCTGTGCAGAACCACCTTTGGTACCTTATGTTTTTTGGTACTGGAGATTGAACCTAGGGGCCTTGCACATGTGGGACAAGTGCTCTACCACTGAGTTATACCCCCAACTCCATCTTCCCTACTTTTAAAGTGGGAGGTTGAAATTGTGCTGCTAAGGGGAGCCAAGTGCTAAATCGTTCATATATTTAGGCAGCAAGTTAGCAACAATTACTACGGCTATCCAAGCTGGGAGGCAGAGCCATGGCAGTGCTGGTGCATTTGTGGTGGGAATGTGAAATGCTGTAACCACTTTGCCAAAATTTTTGGTAGTTCTAAAAAGTTAAATGTACTACCTATCCTATGACTTCAGAAATTCCACTCCAAGATATGTACACAGGAGGAATGAAAGCATATGTCCACAAAATTATAAACAAAAGTGTTCCTTGTAGCCCCAAACTTGAAACAATTCAAAAGGAGTGTGTCAGGACCATGAAGCACTACTCAGCCATGAAAAGCAACAAGCCATTGCTATATGCAAAGCCATAGGTCAGGGTTAGGATCCTCCAGACGTTTTGGTTGCAGAGGCACCAGTGTTTGGAAGCTATCCAAAGAGGTTGACTTGCTGTGGGCTGAGGCAGGAGGCAGGGCCAGCAGCTCTGGCTGTTTTCAGCCTTTCTCAACTTCTGGCAATTGAAAAAACCCTGTGCTATGCAGTTTAGTGACCCTCACAGGGTCTGTCTCTGCTTTCTGCATTGATTCCCAGGCCCCACTTGCTCAAGTTCAGCTTGTATATTTGGAGTCCAGTTTGGAGGAAATGAAGACCAAATCCATAGAACAGCACAACTTGGTCCAAAGCGAATGAAATGAATCATTTAGGTGACAGGACTTGGTGGTTCTTATCCAGAGGCAGCTTGGCAGAGGAACTCATTCCTAAGGAGGGACAAGTTAGGGGCATCTCGCATGCAAATGACCTTGAAGGTGAAGTCCCCACTTCCAAGGTCACCTGTGCCTCTGAGGATGCTGCCATCAGTCTTGACGGCACCCAGCCAGGAGCCCAGCAGTGAACTCAAGACAGTAGAGGAAGGAGCTGTTTTACATAAATTAAAGGTTACTGGAGAAAATAGTCTCTCAGGCTGACTGGCACTGCAGTCTCTGGGGTATTCAAAATGCAAATGAAAACCTTTGATGAACCCAAGGATCTTTGCTTCTGATAAGCTCCAGATAGTGAACCCAGGACCTAAGAGACAAGACAAATTAGGGTCTGTGGGTCACATTATCTAAGTCCTTCCCATTTTTACAAAGCAGCAAACCTTAGAATGTGATTTGCTTTACAGAATTTGATTTAGACACTTCCTTCCACAAACATGCCCTTCTGTTGTAAGTTCAGTCTCCAGCAGTTAATTCACCCACTGTCTGCATCCTGTCTTCCACCCTCACCCCTACTGTTACACACTCCATGGGGAAGAGATTGTCCTTGGGTTGGTCAGGATTTCACCCTCACTGCATAGCACAAGGCCATATATTAGGGTCCAGAAGTTTATGTGAAAAGTATTAAAGAAAAAATATTCTGACACTTGTTGGGATGGTAAAGAAGAATTTATTTAGACTAGTGCAATAGGTTTTGTATCAGTCTGTTTACAGTTACTATAACCAAATACCCCAGGCTGGGACATTTACAGAGAACCGAGGTTGACAACTTATAGTTTTGGAAGCTAAAATTCCAAACATCATGGTGCTGGCTCTGGGGAGGGCTTTCTCGGCTGTGTCATGATGATGGTGATAACATCTGAGAGGGGGCACTGGGAACATGTGTGAGAGAAGAAGGCAGGAAGAGAAGAGGGTCCAGCAACAACCTCCCACCTCTTCTTAACATTGCCACACTGAGGACTGAGCTTCCAACACATGAGCCCTGGAGGAGCTCACACCCCCAAAACACAGCAGGTGTCCAGGCTGTCATTGCAGTGGGAGAGAGATCAGACTCAACTCCAAATACAACACAAACAGGTGGGGATTTATAGCCCAGGAGCAGGGTGGGAGGTTGTGGGTATGGGCCCTTGGCAGTCTTTCAAAGACCCATACCACAGACAGATTATATGCAAATTTAATTATTCCTTTATACATTGGTCCCCCAGAGGATTCCTTATGGGAAAAGATCAAGATTGGCTTGAAATTTCCTTTTCAGGCTCTCCTGACAATATAATGACCTCAGGAGCCTTGTCTAATGTTACATGGTCAGGCGGAGGCCTCAATTTTCCTATTCCCAGACTCATTATCAATGACAAAACTGGACCTATACAGCATACTTTATGGAAATTAGCCCTGCCTTTTCATGCTGGATGGATGGAGACTGGGCATCTGCAGCTGACAGATGGAGGAAAAGTTTAAGTGGTATTACAAGAGTATAGGTATATAGAAGTAAACATATGCATCTATGATCCTTATACATTGTTGATAGGAAAGATAGAGTGGCAACAAAATACGTTCACACATACTAGATGTTGTCCAGCCCATTGTATCATACCTGAGCTTCTTTCTAGGGACTCCATAGTAATAATCACGAGCAGGCTGTCCAGAGTTTATCTTCAAGTCAATCTAACAGAGCCTTGGTATCATTCACTTACTTCTCTCTTGACAGAGACCTTAATTAAAAGATTCAGCAATCAAACTAAGAGGATGCTTGGATTGATTATTGCAGTGATTACTTCCTTAGTACTTTTGATAGCGAGAACAGCTATTCGCTCCACAGCATTAACCTATTCAGTACAAACTGCTCACTTTGTAGACAATTGGGCAAGAACTGATGAGAGCTGGAAAATTCAGAGAAATTGTTATAAAGTTGCAAACTAAAGTGAGCATTCTAGAAACTTCCATCTGCTAAATGGGAGATCAGGTTGAAAGTCAACAGTTACAGCAGGGTTTAAAGGGTCACTATAATAAGACTTGCTTTTGTATCATTCCATTACCATATAACAAAAGCCTATATCCTTAGGGAATGATCAAAAAACATATACAAGGAGCAATCTGTCAGAATATTACTATGGATATAGATGCTTTTCAGACTAGTGCTATCTATGTCACAACAGTTACATTTGATACCGTAATTAAAGATTGGGATAAGTTTGCTGATGCTATAGAACAATTGAATCCATTTGTATATCTCAAGGTTCACTTTTGGTTTTATGTTGAAATTAGTGTGTTCATTTTCTCATTTATGATTCTTATTAAACTCTGTCATAGAGGACTCGCAACCTGGAGATGATTAGGGGCCATGCAACCACAACTGACCCTGCTCCAGCTTTTTCAAGACTAGGAAGGGAGGGATATAGAAGACAACTTGGATGGCTCTCCTTGAGTGCAGAACAATTACTTCAGCATTAGTTAAACCAAGTTCTATCTCCATGTATTAATACACACAGAACTGGCTAAGCTATTTCCTTCTCCCTTCAAATGACTCTCAGCAATGTGACTAGGGCTACCTGAGGTACTGATATGTAATCTTTGAAGGCAAATGACAGTTTCCTGTTTCCTTGCATTGTATCTCCCTATAAATGTTTGAGCACAGCTGGATGGCAGAGCCACATAGCTCCCAGAATGTCAACTGTGTTTGAGCCTCAAGATGAGAGGCTATGACTTCCCAGGGCACAAAAGTTTACATATCAGAAGTAACAGCCTCTTAAACATTTAAATGCTACCCCAATTGAGTTATGCAGATTGGTCTTTCTGCATTCCCTTCTCTCTGCATATTGCAGAGGTGCTTTCTAGCATCCTAGCTAAGCCTAGCTCACAAACACATAATTCCCACCATTTTCACCATCACTCATCCTGGAGCCACTCCCTTCTTCATGAGTTAAATTCTGGATGAGGTGTTGGGGTGAAGGCTTTGTTCTGTGAATCCTCACCTGGACTGGATGCAGGAGCCTTTGACTGCCTGTAACTATAAATATGTCTTAGTGTCTATATTCTTGCCATGGGTTGCACTGGAGGTGGTAGATTGGAATTAACTCGCTGAGATTCCAATAACGTTTCAACGGGATTACAGATGTAAACTTTCTGGATTTCGAGGTGGACAGGAAAAGGGATCATATTATTTGGATTCTAATATGGGTAGGTGGTTATTAAGGAACAATCAAACATGGAGGATTCTTTCTAGACTGACCAAACTGGCCAAAGTGAAGGTCTAGGAGAGAAGACGGCTTAGGGGACCTGACTAGGATTTGGTTAAGGAGATTGTGTTTGTCAAAGGATGAGCAATAGGTTTCTTTGCTTCAAATAAATTTTTAGTTTTCATGTGCATCTGTATTGATATTTTAGCAGATATTCCTATAAGACTTGTGTTTTTAAAAATAAGTTTTCTGTCTATTGTTTATTTTTCGTCTTGGGCTGTAGTTGTTTGTAAACAACAGAAAGTGACTCAGGCTGCAGAGCAAACCAGTGTCAGGTGGTTTTGAAGTTTTGGTCACTCCACCTAACACACAGCTTCCATGAAGAGAACCTAGATTGGCCAGGCATGGGTCAGTGTGAGGGACTGGTCACCTTGGTTGTCAGGTCCTCCTAACACTGTACAACAGGGAAGGCTTTGCTTTCCTAAAAAGAATCAGGATTCTTTTACTGGAGAGAGAGAAACACCCCTTGGTGTATACCACATGAATGTGATTCTCAACCCTATTAGGCTAACTCAACACCCACACTTATGACAATATTGTATGAAACTTCCTTGCACTCCTGAAATGAAATATGCACATAACACTGGTATGACCTATCTAGACACAAAATTTTAAAAATTAGATTATTGCCTTGGTGTAATATCAAAGAGAAATAAAAAGAAACTGGCTTGTAGAATTTTGCTTATAATAAAAATAACAGAACAATGAAATTGTCCAATATTAACAAATAATAAACACATGACAGTGAACAGCTGCACTGTAAGGTGTCAGGAACCATGGAGTTGTGTGTCCCTTCTGTTGAAGAATGAGTCTGGCTTCAAAAGCAGCAAGGTGATCTGAAGTGAACTGTACAAGACACCCAGGAAAGAAGAGCACAGGTTTGGGGACTATGCCCAAGACATAGTCCATGGGCATTAAAAGAAGAAATGGATGAACACTTTATGTTTCGAGGGAGTTAGAGTGGAGGCTCACTAAACAGCTTTTATTTGCAGGAGTATCCAGGATAAAAGCCATGGGGGACACAGGGCAATAGTGCATGGGATGGGACTGTCTTGCATGTAGCAATTTATAGCGTCCTAGACTCCTCTGCATGTGCTAGTAGACTCCAGAAGGAAAAATAGGAAAGAGTTTGAAATTCAGTGGGTGTCTTGACAAGCTCATGAACTCAAGTGATCTTTGCCTTTCATTGTCTTTGACTCTGCTATTTTAATTCTGTGTAGGTGGATATTGATGTAGAGTAAAGTGATAATAATGCAAACAATTCCTGTGCACAGAAACACACTGATGTCTAGCAGAGGTGCAGTTGACTCCCATTCTTGTTCATGGAAGAAGTCAGTTTTATATTCATTGGTCACATCTCTGTCAACATTTCTGGTCTTTCCATGTGTCTGCTCTTTGGATTTTCCTCTGAATTGACTTTAACATTGTTCTGGTTCATTCTGGTTAGTTACTGAGTTAAATAAAATCTTTGACATATTTTCATTTAGTATTGTGTGAAAGTCATCATTTTATCTTTAAAAGTTATTATTTAATAAATTCCAAAATTCACTCAACCAGAAATTCACTCAACTTTTCAAAAGATGATCCTATACCGGTGGTGTACACACTGAGGAGCAACAGACACATCAGGAAATGATAAACCCAGAGTCCTAACTTATTTTCTCTTATCTCTACCCCTGGGCCCAATAGTTGACTGAATTCTATTTGTTCCTGTCTTATGGATGTTGTGCTTGGGGCTTTTAGGGCCTGAAATCACAATCTCAGGGTCATCTCTTTGAGATCACACTTGATTTATAGCCTTTTTCATTTAACCCAAAATCTCAGCTTGTATGAAGAAACTCACAACTCCAGAGATGACCCACCACCCTTCAACATTTACATGAAAGGGAATTACATCTTAGGAATCTTAATCTTCTCAGCCACGGTTGTTGCTTTGGTGTCATGGGGTATTTTTTAACATCAAAAGGAAAAAGAAGGAGAAAATCCAAAGAGACCACCCCAAAGTCTGAAATCCTGTTAAACCTCACACAAAGCCAAACCCAACAGACCACGACAGAATAAGCTCATCAACAGAGCGGCCCAGGTCTCAGCCTCAAGATCCCACGAGCTCTTTTGTAAGGCCAGTTCCCTCCACTGGGACAGTGGGCGACGGAAGGGATCCACACTTTGCAGGTATTTGAGTTTGCAGCTTGCAATGGAAGGGACAACCCTTTGATCTTGGGGTCTGGTGCTCACTTCCATGGCTCTGGCCCTTTTATGAGGAGGGGGCAAAAACCAATTGTCCACAGCAGGCCAGGCGAGGGGTGTGGTCATTTCTGTGCTCTGCTGTATAAAATTAGCATCCTAACAATTTAGGGTTTTCCCAATAGATCCAGGTGGGGAGGATAAGTCTCCTTCCTAGAATTCTTAAGTTCTAATCAATCTGATCAATTCTCATGCTCTAATCTAATCAGTTAGAAGGACTTAGTTCTAATACAGGAAAGAGCTTCTGCCTAAGGAATTTTTCTGAAGAGTTTTATGTTATTAAAATATTAGTAATTTGTGTTAAGTGCTCAAAAACATTAAAAACTATTCCAAAGTGCAGTTTGGCTCCATGGGGGGGGGGTGTCGGTCATGCGTGAACTGTGTGTGTGCATGTGAGCCTCCCTGCAGTCCGCCGGTGGACCTTTTAGGCCTCGTCTGCTTCCCTTTCTGTCCTGATGCCCTCCAGCCCTCCCCAGATCTCTTACTCTTCTTCTAAGAAGCCGAGTAGATGCCTGTCTTGGGCTGTTTCTACTCCTGTCTCTGTGATGAAACGAACGCTCTTTCCCCAGGGGGATGGATGATGTGTCCTTGCCTCTCTACTGTGCCTGTGGGGCTCTCCTCGGACACTTCCTCTTTTGGGGGGCCTCCCTCACCACTCAAGGCAATTTCTCCCTCCCTCTCCCAATATCCCATTACGTGTCCTCCATTGCCCTCTACCGCTTATCTGTTTATTATTTGTCACTGCCTTTCTTCCCATTAGAAGATCAAGTTGGAGAGGGCAGGGTCCTCCTCCTGCATGAGACTTTGGGGGGCCCATCTGTGCCAGCTCACCTGTCCTGCTCTGGAAGCCTTGGGTGTGAGGATCCCTGCAGTTGGGGCTAAGCCAGGAAGACCACAGAATCCTTGCCTTGTGGGCCAATGTCTCTTAGGGACACTGGCCATTAGCCATGTTCTACTTCTTAGATGTCATACTTCACTTTTTGGTTATTTTGATCATTTGCTCAAAGAGCAATTTGTGTACATTTTGGGGGCTTACCATTTTACAACCCCGAGCGAGGTTCTGGGGGATCTGTGCACTTTGTAGTGGGTAGAGAAGGCTGTGGATGGGACCAGAACAACTCTGGAGAAACCAGGGAACGCTTCACAGAAGAAGCCACAGAAATAGAAGAATGAATAGGAGGTCAGTGTGAGTGAAATGCAGAGAAGGGAAGTGACCTGAGAAAGGGAACAGTTGAAGGTCTAGGGGCCACAGAACTGCTATTAAGGAATGAGTGTGCGGCCTGCGATGCTCAAAAAATGACCACACTCTCTGAACGATGACTCAGCTTTTCATAGCCCAAAGCAGAGCAATGCAGCCCAGCCCAGCCCAGCCCAACCCAGCCCAGCGAATTAGGATTCAATCCCTTCTGATCCAACCCTATTCAAGGCAATCAGTCCAATCCTGGGGTATCGTTTGAGGGTCGATCAAGCACACAGCCTGCGGAGGATGCACGGAAGCACAAAGCACGGCCCTTGTCCTCCAGGAGCTCTGAGTCATGCCAGGAAGACTGGTATTTAAGGGGAAATGAGTGAAAGACGTGATTCATGTTCACAGCATATGAGACAATTGGTAAGCACACAGGTTTGGGGACTGTGCCCAGCTCACATGGTAAGGGAAAGGTAACGGGTCCCTCACTCACCCACTTGCTGAGGACTTCCTGAGGACCATAATACATGCCCGGCCATGCTAGGTGCTTAGAAGAGGTAAACAGGGGAGGGGAGATCCCTGCTTCCAAGTGGCTTATCCTGGAAACAAATGAGTAAATGAGACCTTTACAGATGGGGACAGTGCTGCGCAGAAAGTACAACAGGGGGACAGCAGATAGAGCCCCCTTGGATATGGCATCTGGGAGAATTCTCTGGTCCCCATCAGAGCCAACACCTGCATGCAGAGTAGGAGGCAGATGGGTGTTTGCAGGTTGGGGCACAGGGGACAGCAAGTACAGGGCAGGGAGGTGGCAGCCACATGGATATTTGGGAACAGCAAGGCCAGTGCTGGGTGTGGCGAGGGGCAGTGTGGACTCAGGTGGGGAGGTGGGCAGGGCCAGTGGCTCAGAGCCCTGTGGGCCCTGGCGGGGACCTCAGCTTCTAGCTGGGGACGGGGTGGGCTGCACTGGGCATTTTCTTCTCATTCCTGGGAGTCCGATCCCTTCTCCAGCTGGAACTTTCTGGTACAAACAAAGCACTGATGACAACTAATTTCCCATCGACTGTGGCAGCCCTTGGAATTATCCTGCTCTCTCCCCAGCCTTCTCTTTCCGACCCCAAATCTCTGCCTTCTGCTCGACCTGTCCAGATTGACAACC
>RJWT010021320.1:0-17675 GCA_004365215.1 Cuniculus paca | reverse complement strand
GAAGGACGAACACCCACTGGGTGACACAGTCAGTCAATGGCGAGCTCGACAGGGTAAAAAAACCGAAAGCCAGGAGGTCTAGGAAGAACTCCCTCTTGTACTCTCCATGCTGCCTCCCGTAAAACATGAACGGTCTCTCTTGGACGTATTTGGAGAAACTCTGCCTGAGAGCCCTGGTGTGTGCCTGCCCTGATGCTCCTCTCGCTGGCCATGGGGAAGTGGTCACTAGGCTTGCTGCCCAGGGTTGCGAGCACCAGAGCACAGCGGTGGGGAGCACGGCCTCTGAAGCCAAGCTGCAGTCTCAATCCTAACTCCACCAACTCCAGCAGCATCTTAACCAATCTGTACCTTAGTCCGCTCATCTATAAGACTCCCTCAGAGCAGATTCCCTGCAAGCCTGTCTAAGAGGAAGTCAATGTTCATTAAGTGTTAGCTATTATTTTTTTTCTTGGCACATGTTTGCAGTACATAATGATTACATTCCTCAGGGGGGTTGATGTGTGGACATAACGCATCTCAATTATTTTTTTCATCCACTCCTCCTGCCCTTCTTCCCCACTCCCTCCATCTCTTGTTGTATTTCTTTTGGCAAAAGATCTATCTCCCTATTTCCTTTTATGTATCTTTTATTTTGCTCTTTATTTATGCTTTGGGTTTCTCACATAGGAGAAGCCATGCAATATTCAACCTTCTGTCTGATTTATCACACTTAACATTATGGTCTCCAGTTTCATCCATTTTCTTATAAATGACTCAAGTTTATTGTTCTTTGTGGCAGAGTAGTACTCCACTGTGTATATATGCCATGTTTTCTTTATCTATTCATCTTTTGATGAGCATATAGGCTGCTTCTAAGATTTAGCTGTCAAGAGCTGTGCTACTTTATTTATTGATTGATTCTGGGAGTCGAACTCAGGACTTTGTGCTTGCCAGGCAGGCACTTATGCCGCTGAACTATATATCCTGGGCCCCAAGCTATGCTATTTTAAACATGGGTATGCATGTGTCACTGTAACAAGATGCCTTTAACTCTTTTAGGAAGATACTCAGAAGAGGAATGGCTGGGTCAAATGGAATTTCTAGTTTTACTTATTTGAGAAATTGCCATACTGATTTCCACAGTGATTGTACCAGTTTACATTCCCACTAACAATACAGAAAGGGTTCCCTTTTCTCTTGCGGCCTTCCCAGCCTGATTTGATTTCCTAATGATGGCCGTTCTTTCTGGAGCAAGCTGGAAGCTCAGTGTTGCTTTAGTTTGTATTTCCCTAATGACCAGAGATGCTGAACATTTTTTCATGTATTTATTAGCCATGTGTATGTCTTCTGAGAAGTGCCTGTTCATTCAGATGCCCATTTTTCTTATTCTTGGAGAGGTCTAATTTTATTTTTTGAGTTCTTTATATACTCTAGATACTAGACCTCTGTCCAAGAATAGCTGGCAAAAATTTTTTCCCAGTCTGTTCTTTACTCTGTTGGTTGTTTTCTTGGCTGTGCAGAAATTTTTCAACCTGATATAATGCCACTTGTTGATTCTTGGTATTATTTATGTCATTGGGGTTCTGTTTAGAAAGTCCTTGCCAATGTCTCCATCTTCGAGTGCTCTACCTATTTTACTTCCAACAGATTATTTCTGTTTTAACACTTAGGTCTTTCATGTATTTTGATTTCAGCTTACTATATGATACAAGATATGGGCCTGGACTCAATCTTCTGCATGTGGATAGCCAGTTTTCCCAATACCATTTGTTAAAGATGCTATCTTCCCTCCAGTGTAATTTTTGGCCCCATTGTCAAGGATTAGATAGATCAATGTAGCTGGAGTTGTTTCTGTACCCTCTACTCTGCTCCACTGATTCACATGTCTCTTTTTGTGCCAATACCATGCTTTTTTTTTTAATCACTGTAGCTTTGTAATATAACTTAAAGTCCAGGATTGTGATGCTTCTGCTTTGCTGTTGTTGACCAGGATTGCTTTCACTACTCTGGGTCTCTTCTCATTCCATATGAATTTTAGAACTGTCTTCTCTAGTTCTGAGTGGAATACTACTGGTACTTTGATTGTGGATTGCAGTAAATCTGTGTACCAGTTTTGAAAGTATCTTAGTTACTCTTCTCATTGCTGAGACAAAATACCTGACACCCAAAGTTAAAGGAGGAAAGGCTTATTTCAGCTCATGGTTTGTAGAGGTTTCAGTCCTCGGTCAGCTGTCTCCAAGGCAGGGTGGCATGGAAGAAGGGCATCACATAGGAGAAACAGTCCATGGCAAAGCAGGCAGGAGGCAGCAGAGCAACAGAGCACCTGCCTTTTCTCTTTTTTATCCCATCTAAGCTACAAGCCTATTGGCTGGTGCCACCCACACACAGCATGGGGTTTCTGTCTTCAGTAAATTCATTCAGCCACATCCAGAACTATGCTAATTCCAATCAGTGGACTACAGTAGAACCACATGCCTTTAATCCCAGTATCACATACCTAGATCCAGTCAGCTCCAAAAGCCCTATCTATGAGTGCGTGAGGCCTTGGCCTTGGCCTCATGTACTCATAAATACAAATCCTAACAGGAAGTATACACGTTTTGACAATATTGGTTCCTGCTATCCAAGATCAGGGCATGTCTTTCCATTTTCTGATGTTTTCTTTGAACTCCGTTTTCAAAGTACTTAGTTTTCATTGTAGAGGCTTTTCAGTTCCTTGGTTAAGTTATTTCCTAAGTATTTCATTTTTCTAGATGTTATTATGAAAGGTACTGTTTTTATAATTTCTTGCTCAATGAGCTTGTTATTGATGTACAGAAATGCTATTGATTTTTGTGTGTTTACGCTACTGAATCTGGTGATTCTAGGAGTCTTTTAAGTGGAATGTTTTGGGTCTGCCATGCTGAGGGTCAGATCATCTACAAATAATGATAATTGACTGATTCCTTTCCTATACATATCCCCTTTCTTTCTATTGCCTGACTGCTCTTGCTAATGTTTTAAGCATGTGCACCTTCCCTGTACTTGAGCCTCTGTGGCCACCAAGCTTAAGAGTCAGCAGTGGCAGGCACCGAAGAGGAGGTGCCACATTCCTTAGCTCCTCAGCAGGGCCTGGGCAGGTAAGTTCATGATGAGACAAAAGAAAGAAGAGGCCCATTTTAGAATTGAATCCAGGCCACACTTTCCTATGTCAGTTTACCAGCAATAGAGTTGACATTTAGGTCCCTCATTGACTCATATATATATATATATTTTTTTTTTATTGGTCTAAGTTCAAAGGAAAGAGGGTCTTTCTAGCTGGTATCTCCAAACCCTAACATTGAAAAGCCTTAAAGAAATAGAATACATTTACCCCAAAGAATATAAATCATGCAAGTACAGAAATCAAGACGGCAGGACTGTTTCTTAAATGACAAGGGGAAAACGAACATCAGAAAACTAGCGTATGCAGGTCACATGCAGTAGTGTGAGGTGCCCTTATGTAGGCACTGACTCTTACACAAAACAGGCCTCATCTGTATGACACGGATGTGTCCCTAAGCAAACGGTACTGTCATCTTACTAAGAATGAATATACAAGTGCATAAGCAGAGTTTTAGCTCTACAACTGTTTTACTAAAGAACCACAATTTCTCAAAGATTTGAAAAGCCTGAAATGGTTGATCATGCACAGCAGCCTTTGCCGTGACTCTGTGCAGTGAATGTGCCCCAGCTCGGGTGCTGGGGGTAGGCACTCTCCACCAAGCACTTACTACAGAATTCCGCGTACTCAGCTGGCAGGAGGAAGGTCTGAGGGAGGATGTGAAAAGCCTTGAAGCCATGTGTATGCTGCATTCGAATGATGTTTTTGTACAGCCGGTCCTTCCGGGTTAGTTCATAAGACCTAAAAACCAGAAAAGTATTTCCATTTCAGCAAAATCTGACTCAGAGGTTTTCCTGGGCTATCACACTAAGGAGCTCATAGTTCACCATTCTGGTGCACCTACTGAAGTACTGAATACCCCAAATCTGTCACTTTGTTAACACAAAAGGTACTAGTCATTTTCATCAAATGAAAGTTTTTGGCCAGATTTACTCAGGCCTGGTGGTGCACGCCTATCATCCCAGCATTCCAGAGGGTGAGGCAGGAGAATCACTGAGTTCAAGGGCAGCCTGGACTGCAGAGTGAGTTTGTCATGTTTAATTTTTTTTTTTTTTTGAAACAGGGTCTTGCTGTGTAGTTCAGTCTGGCCTTGAGTTCACTGTGTAGTCCAGACTGGCCTTGAACTTGCAATGATCCTCCTGCTTCAGCCTCCCAAATGCTGGGATTACAAGCATGCACTACCATGCCCAGCTGCATAGTGAGTTTGAGGCCGGCCAGAACTATATTGTGAGACCATGTTGCAAAAAAATAAATAAATAAACATAAAATAAATAAGTAAAAACAAGATACAAACACAATGAAATTTGCCCTTTTGGTGTACCATTCTGAGTTTGCAAAAACACGTAGAATTAGCTACTGACCACTCTAATCAACATGTACAACAGTTCTGATACCCCAAAAGGGCCTCAAGTCTCTCTGTACTTAACCCCTACAATCACTGTTAGGCCCCAGGAAAATATTCATCTCTTTTTAGTCCTTATATTTTTTACTTTTCCAGAAAATCAAAAAAAAGGAACAATCTGGCATTTTTTTTTTTCGTTTCAGTACTGGAAACTGAAGCCAGGGCCTTCACACTGTTACATACCCTTCACCTCCTTTTATTTTTGAGACAGAGTCCTCTGTCCTTTTAATAGGGGTTTATTTCACTGAGCACAATGCCCTTGGGATTTATTCTTATTGTTGCATGTATCAGTATTTCATCCTTTTTTGGGTCAGTAACAACCCACGGGTGTGAATGTATCAGTTTATTTATCTCTTCATTGGCCAAAGGACATCTGTATTGTCTCCAGTTTGGAGAGATTATGGATTAAGTTGCTACAAACATTCATATACAGGTTTTTGTTTTTCTCTTGTTTTGTTTTGTCTTTTTTGAGATAAGGTCTGGTTATGCAATTCAGGCTGGCCTTGGGCTCACTTTGCAGCTCAGGCTGGTCTCCACCTTTTAAGGATCCTCCTGCCTTAGCCTCCTGAGCACTGGGATTACAGGAGTGCGCCACCATGCCCAGCTCATATACAGATTTTTATTTTAACATAAATTTTTTTGCACCCCCACATTTTCTTCTGTTATAACTCTACTATAATGCTGAGAACATGAATCTCTTCTTAGGAGATTTTTATGCAAACATTTTGATTTTTCTAGGAGTGGAACTACTAGGTTGTTTAGTAAATTATATTATTTATCCATTGCAGTGTAATAAATAGCCCCAAAATCTAAAACTTGAAATAAAACACATTTGTAACCCCACAGTTTCTGTGGGCCGGGAACGTGGGATGACAGAGCTGGGTAGTTGTACCTCAGAGTCTGTCGTGAGATTCCAGTCAAGAAGATAGCCAGCGCTGGCTGGGGACAGAGGACCCGCTTCCCAGATGGGCCTCGTTCCTCTCCCTGTGAGCCCTTTCACAGGGCTGAAAGCCCTCAGGACATAACAACTAGGACATAACTGCCAGACCCAGAGATCCAAGAAAGAAGCTGTGAAGTCCACTGCAACCTAGTCTCAGAGTGTCACACCACTACTTCTGCCACATTCCATTTGTTGGAGGTAAGTTACCAAGTCCGGCTGACACTCAAGAACAGAAAAATTTAGCTCAAATTTTTGAAGGTAGTGCTGAAGAATTTATGGACACATTTTACAATCACCATATAACAACACATTGGACTTTAGAAGAAACTGCCAAATGGTGATTCTGAGAATATTGGAAAAACAAGCTCAGTTCCTCCTACCATTCTCAGAGACAGAGGAAATACCACAATGTTTTCCCATCCTCCACTCGGACTTCAACACGGTCACTCACACTTTTGACACCAGACGTGTGGGGGCCTTTCAGCACATACCAGAAGCAAGCCTGCAGCACACGCCAGCTGGCTGTTCTCTGATTCAGCTCAGTGCTGACACCGCCTACCTGACACAGTCAGACTGCTTGAGGTCTCTTGTCATCAAGCCTGCCCCTCACTTCGGGTGCCACTTATAAGCCCTAGGTTGTTTTATCCGTGCTTCTGATTGACCTGCATTCATTAGTCAGGGTACCCAAGACCATCTCCTTGGGTTCAACTGATTTGCATCAGTGGATCACAGAACTTGTTGCATTCCCGGATTACCAAGGATACAAACATGGGGTGCATAAGGCAAGGCATAAAAGAAGGGGTGCAGAGCTTCCATGCCCTCTCCCAGCACACCACCCTCAAGGACACTCCATGCGGTCAGCCTCCTGGGAGCCCTCCAAACCCCATTCTTTAGGGGTGGAATGGAAGCCCCCTTAGGCAGGCGTGGTGGGTTAAATCACTGGTCACTCACTAGTGATCAACAGAACCTCCAGCCCCTTTCTCCCTCCAGGAGGCTGAGGGGCAGCTACAAGTCCAGCAGCTCTAATTGTGACTGGTCTTTTCCTTGCATGGGCCCTGTCCGCAAGTTAGCGAGGAGCCAGTTCACCACTTGATTCATTAGCATATGAAGAGGCACTACTTTAAAGACTCCATGGATTTTAGTAACTGTACAGCAAGAACCAGAGATTTAAGGCTAAACAGAGATTTCACAATATCACATGTCACATCACCACCAGTAACATGTACTATCCTACTTGCAATGCATCCTATCTAGCACTTGGGGGTCTGTTCTTTTTTTAACTGTTCTCATAGTTACACATTGGTACCTCATATGGTTTTAATTTGCATTCCACTAATGACTAATATTAGATGTTGGGCATCTTTTCATGTCTTTATCTGCCATAAGTATATCTTACATAAAGTACCTAAATCTTTTGCCTACTTTGAAAAATAGGGTTGTTTTCTTATTATTGAGTTTTGTGAATTCATTATATGCTCTGGATACAAATTCCCTACTGCACATGTGTTTTGCAAATATTTCCTCTATTCCACAATTTTCTTTTCTTCGTTCTTTTGGTACTGGGACTCGAACCAAAGCCTTTCATGCTAAAGTACATTCTCAGCCCTTTTCTCAATCTTTTATTTTGAGCAGGGTCTCACTGAGTCACCAAATTGCCCAGGCTGGGCTCCAACTTGTGATCCTCCTACCGCAGCCTCCCAGAGTGCTGGAATCTCAGGTCCACACCACCATGTCCTACTGATTTTCTTAACAGGATCTTTCAGATAACAGATGTTCCTAATTTTGATAAAGTCCAGTTTATCATTTTTTTCTTTTATGCACTGTTTGTTAAATCAAAGAAATTTTTATCTAACCCAGAATCATAAAGATTTTTTTTCTCCCTACAAATTTTAGTTTATGTTTCATATTTAGGTCTGTGATCTTTTTTCCAAATGGGCTTTTAAAATTTGAGTTATAAAAAAAAACTGAGTTACAAGAATAAAATCTATTCTAAAATTTTGAATACAAATAAAAAACACTTTTAATTCTAACTTTTAATAAATACATTCAACATTTTAGGTTATAAAAATGAAATAAACTGGGCATGGCAACATGTCCTTGTAATCCCTGCACTCAGGATGATGAGCTAGGAGGATCACTGCAAGTTAGAGGCCAGCCTAGGCTCTATAGTGAGTTCAAAGCCAGTTGGAACTACATCCTTGTCTCCAAAGAAAATAAAAAAAAAGAAAGACCACAAACCTAAATACTGTAAATGTAGGTGTGATAGTACAGGCCCGTAATCCCAGCACTAGGGAAGCTTGTTTCACTGAAGTTCAAAGCCAGCCTGGGCTGCAGAATGAGTTCAAGTCATGCCTGAACTATACAGCAAAATCTTGTCTCAAAAACTGAATGAATGTATGAAAGAAATTACAGCTTCATCAACCAAGTCTGTGCCTATGCAACACCACAGATTATTATGAAATACTTTAGGAAAGTTGCATGTCTTACCTTAATTGAATCACAATTCTCTAATAGTATAAAAAATATGGATTGTTCATGTAATGAAAAACATCAATATACCAATTAACAAGTTCCAAAGCCAAAGTATTCTGGACAGAAGGAAAACCAAACACCTGGAAAATGACAACTTGGCAAGGAGAAAGTAGATCTCCAGGAATCAGGAAGGAACTGGCAGGAAAATTAGAAGCTTCAGAGAAGTTGGAGAAATGCAAGCACAATGCAAAGACAAGAACAAAGCAATGTGGACTCTCACCATGGCTCCTGGGGAGGGGAATCTATCTCCACAGATACAAGGTAAGCTCACAAGGTGAGAAGTCAGGCCTGGCATGCTTGGCTCTCAGATTGGCTGGGTCCAAAAGTGCTGTCATTAAGTAAAGCAGGCTGCCTGCATCCAGCACAGATTAAAGGTCTGATTGCCTTCCCCACTTACTGAGCCAGGGGACATGCTCCAACTTAGACACCTGCCACAGCCTGAGATAAACAGACAGAGAACCTCTGGAACAGGAGACCCTCACAAACTCACAGGCCATAAAGCCAGGCAGAGAAAGTTATAACTTCTTGGATTCCAAAACTACAGATTCTAGGAAGAAACTATTCATTCAAAAGTACAGAGAAAAATAAATGTTCTTCCCTGACTTTGCATTCATCTCTCTCAGTTTTACACTGATGGGGGGGGTGATCTTTCTTTTTTTGTTTTTTTTTTGTTTTTTTGTTTGTTTGTTTGTTTGTTTTTGACACAGGTAGTATGTGTAGTTCAGGCTGGCCTCAAACTCCTGGCAATCCTCCTGCCTCGGCCTCCCTAGTGCTGGGATTATAAGCATGAGCCACCATGCCTGGCTCTTTTTTCCTTTCCTTTATTCTTTTTAATTTCTCATTTGCTTGTTTTAAAACTCTATTCTTTAACTTTATTCTTTTTATTAGTACATATTTGTCATATATATTGATCACATTCATCATAGAGAATTTGTACCTGTACATAACACATCTCAATTCTTTTTTCCCATTCCAGTCCCCTCCCTTCAACCCTTCTTCCCCTCCCCATTGACACAGCCTTTGTTTCTATTTTTTTCTTTCCATTCTTCTTTTCCCTCCCTTCCCTTTCTCCTACCCCCTCCCTTGTTCCCCTTCCCATCTGAACATGTTCTTCCCATTCCCAGCATCTGTCCTCCACGATACGCCTCATTTACCCTTTGGGATTCTCACACAAGAGAAACAATGTGCTATCTAAACTTGTGTGCCCAATTTATTTCATTTAAGATGATGATCTCAAGGTGTATCCATTTCCCTACAAATAATTCAAATTTATTCTTATGACAGAGCAGTACTCCACTGTATATAAATACACATTTTCTTTATCCATGCATCTGTTGATGGGCATATGGGTTGCCTCCAAGATTCAGCTATTATAAATTATGTTGCTATGAAAAAGGATATGTACATATCATTGTCTTATAATGCTTTTGTCTTTCAGAAAGATACCTACAGAAGGGGAACAGCTGGGTCAAAAGGAACCTCTATTTCTAGGTTTTTGAGGAATCCCATACTGACCTCCAGTGGTTGCACCATACACACTCCCACCAACAGTGGAGAAGGGTTCCTTTTCCCCACAGCCTCGCTAGCATTTGTTATGGTTGATTTTTGATGACAGCCATTCTTTCTGGAGTGAGACAGAATATATCTGTTGTTTCAATTTGCATTTCTTGAATGACTGGTGATGTTGAACATTTTTTTCATATATTTATTTGCTGTTTGTACTTCATCTGAAAAATGTCTATTCATTTCAGATGCCCATTTTGTGATTGGCCTGCACTTTGCTCTTGTTGCCCAAAATTGTTCTTGCTATTTAGGTCTCTTCTGGTTCCATATGAATTTTAGGATTGTTATCTCCACCTCTATGATGTATGGTATTGGTATTTTGATTGGGATTGCATTAAATCTGTGTAACAGTTTTGGAAGTATGGCCATTTTCACTATAGTGGTTCTGCTTATCCAAGAACAAGGGGTATCTATCTTTCCATTTTCTGATATCCTCTTAGATCTCCTTTTTCAGAGTACTATAGTTTTCAAAGTATAGCTCTTTCACTTCCTTTCTTAGATTGATTCTAAGTATTTCAGTTTTCTTAATACTATTATGAAAGCTGTGATTTCTCTAATTTCTCTCTTAATGAGCTTATTATTCACATATAGGAATGCTATTGATTTTTGAGTGCTGACTTTGTATCCTGCCTACACTGTCAAATTTGGTTATTAAATTTTGGAGTTTTTGGAGTGTTCTATGTAGAGCAGCAAATAATGATAATTCGACTTCTTTCTTTCCTACCCATTCCTATTATTTCTTTCTTTTGTCTAACTGCTCTGGCTAATGTTTCCAGAATTATATTGAACAAGAGTGGTAATAATGGGCATCCTTGTCTTGTTCCTGATTTTAGGGTGAAATTTTCAGTTTTTGACCATTTAGTATGATGTTGGCTATGGGTCTGTCATAGATGGCTTTTATCAGATTGAGAGAAAAATCTTTTATTCCAACTTTCTGTACAGTTTTTTTTTCATCATTTATAGGTGTTGGACTTTGTCAAATGCTTTTTCTGTGTCTACTGAGATGATCATGGTTTTTGTCCTTGGTTCTGTTAATGCAGTGTATTACACTCATTGATTTGTGTCTGTTGAACCACCCCTGCATCTCTGGGATAAATCCTACTTGATCATGGTATATAATCTTCTTGATGAATTGCTTCACTGTTTGCTAGTATCCTATTGATGATTTTTGTAACTCTGTTCATTAAGGAGATTGGCCTGTAGCTATCTTTTTTGGTTGGCTCTTTCTCTGGTTGTGGTATCATGGTAATGCTTGCTTCCAGGAATGACTTTGGGAGTACTGCTTCCATTTCTGTTTCATTGAAGAGTTTGAGAAGTAGTGGCATTAGATCATCTCTAAAGTTCTTATAGAATTCAGCAGTGAATCATTCAGGATTTTGGCTTTTCTTTGTTAGTAGTTTTATTACTTCTTCAATTTCATTGACTGATAACAGGTTATTTAGAATTTTTATATCTTCTTGATTCAGCTTTGGTAATTCATATGTATCTAGGAATCTGTCCACTTTTTCTGAGTTTTCTATCTTATTAGAATATAGGTTCTCATGACAGAGGAAACCACCTCTTGAGGTGAAACTGGGCAACTAGGGGTTAACTGTACAGTTAAGCTCCCTGAGAAAAAGGTTATGGCCCCAGTTGTGTAAGGCAGAGCTATAACATAATGTCAGCAGAATGTAACAGACTTGGAAGTTCTACCAGCACTTCCCACTTCCCCTCGACTACTGCCCCACCAAAACCACTGCTTCACTTCTGCTTCTGTAACCACGTCTGACAATAGCTTGCCAATGCAAGACTGCCAAAGAATAAGAACAGCATAAAAGTAAAAGCAAGGGGCCAGGGATAAAGCTCAGCTGCATAAGTGCCTGCCTGGCAAGTGCAAGGTACTGAGTTCGATTCCCAGTATCAAAAAAAAAACAACAAACAAACTGGTTTTAGAGCCGCATCTGGTGGCGCATGCCTATAATCCCAGCACTCCAGAGGCTGAGGCAGGAGGATCGTTGGAAGTTTGAGACCAGCCTGGGCTACAAAGTGAGCTCAAGGCCGGCCAGAACTGCATAGTGAGATCCTGTCTCAAAAAAACAAAATAAATAAAAGAATAAAAAGTAAAAACAAGACCTTATTCAGGGCTCTAAGGAGGACACAAGTCTCCTGTGGAGACACTGGCAAAGTAAACAGCTTTTTGCTTCTAAACTCCATGTCCTAGTGATTTAGTGGGATTCCCGTTTGTCTCATGTTTCACTCAAAGCAGGGACTGATGATCTGGATTTCTGCAGGATTCATTGTGATCTCACTCTTTTCGTTCCTAATGGCATGAATTTGGGTGTCTTCTTTCCTTTTTTGGTAAGGTTGGCTAAAGGTTTCTCTATTTCACTTAACCTTTCAAAGACCCAACTTAATTCATTGATTCTTTGTATTGTTTTCTTAGTCTCAGTTGCATTAATTTTTCCTCTGATCTTTATAATTTCCACCCTCATATGCACTTTGGGGTTAGTTTGTTCTTGTTTTTCTAGAACCCTAAGGTTCAACATTAGATTTTTGAGCTTGCTCTGTTTTTCTGATGTGTGCATTCATCACTATAAATTTCCCTCGTAGGACTGCTTTCATTGCATCCCATATGTTCCAGTATGTTGTACTGGCATTACCATTTAATTGTAGAAACTGTCTAATTTCTCCTTTAATTTCATAGGTGACCTATTGGTTGTTCAGGATGGTATTATTTAATTTCCATATGTTGATGTACACTCTCTGGTTTCTTTTGCCACTAATTTCCAATTTCATTACACCAGGATCTGATAATATGCATGGGATAATTTCAATTCCTTTGCATTTACTTAAGCATATTCTAAGAGCTAGTATGCAGTCTACTTTGGAGAAAGTCTCATGTCCTGCTGAGAAGAATGTGTATTCCAATGTTGTGGGGTGGAACACTGTAGAGATCTACTAAATCCATTTGTTCAAAGGCTTGGTTCAGCTCTGGTAGCTCTTTGTTGATTTTTTTTTTTTTTGGTGGGGTGGTGCTGGGGATCAAACTCACCACCTTGTGCTTGCCAGGTAGGCACTGTGCTGCTGAGCTATATCCCCAGCCCCTTATTTGTTGATTTTGTCTAGTTGATCTATTTGTGACAGTGGGGTATTGAGGTCCATCACAATTGCATTAGTGCTTATCTGATTTTTTACAACCATTATTGCTTGTTTTATATAGTTGGGTGCATTGGCATTCGGTGTACATATATTTGTGATTGTTATCTCTTTTTCTTGGACTGTTCCCTTAATAAGTATGTAGTGACCTTCTTTCTCTCTTCTGCTCAGTCTTGATTTGAAATCCACTTTGTTTGCTTTTTTTCTAAGTTCCTGTAGTGTGCAGTATTGTTTTCCATTCTTTGACTTTCGGTCTATGAATTTTTTTTATTTAAATGGGTTTCTTATATGCAGCATATTGTTGGGTCTTCTTTCTTGATCCATTCTGCCAATCTATTTCTTTTTGGTGCATTGAGACCATTCACACTGATGGTTATGACTGATATGTATTGACTTATCCTTGTCATATTACTTTCCTGTTGTTGGCTTCCTTTCTTCCCCTTCTGTTTAATTGCTTGCCTTGCCTGGTGGGTTCATTCTCTTAGGATTCATGGAATTGTCTTGTCTTTTTCTACAATATCCTTCACAACTTTTTGGAGTGCTGGTTTAGTGGTCATGAATTTCTTCAGGTGTTCTTTATCATGGAAGTATCTTATTTCTCCATCATTTTGGAAGATAATTTTGCAGGGTACATCAATCTGGGTTGGAGGCTGTTTTCTTTTATTGCTTGAAATACTTCACTCCAATTTCTCCTTGACTTGAGGTTTTGTTTTAGAAGTCTGCTGTGATTCAGATGGGTTTTTCTTTCTCTCTTCCTTTTAATTTTCTTTTTCTCTTTTTTTCTCCTTTTCTCTTCTTTGTTCTTTTGTTACTTTTATCTAATTCTATTATTTTTTCTACTCCTTAATGGTATCCTTTATCTCATTTTTCTTTCCCCATCTTCCACTGCTTAATTTTTCAAAATTTTCTTTCATTCTCCTGTCCACAACCCCCTGTATTTTTAGTAGTATAAACATTAAGCATTATTAATCTTTAGATAGTTACCTCTATGTTATTACTGTCAAATTCACTTCTATTGTTAATGGAGGTACAGTTGTCACTTTTAGTAGATGTTTAGTGTATGTTAATATTAGGTTTGTCTTAGTGTTTATGCTGTAGTTATAGATCTGTTTTCTAGGGTTAAGGGTGGTACAGTATTAGTTCTTTTTTTTGTTTGTTTTGTTTTTTGAAACAGGTCTCACTATGTAGGTTAAGCTGGCCTTGAACTTGTGGCAACCCTCCTGCTTCACACTTCTGAGTGCTGGGATTACAGACATGCACCATCACACCTGGACCAGTATTGGTTCTCATGGTATGTCAGTATCCAGTTTGTCTCTGACACCATTAATGTCACTGATTTACTTGCTCTTGCCAGGGTGGTATAGTTGTTACTAATAAAAGGCTTTCTCTGTATGCCAATATCCAGGTGACTTTTGTGTTATTAACAACACTGTGGCCCCTTCCCAGAGCACTGGGTGCTGAGCCAATTACACCACACTTCTCTTCCAAATTAACAGAAGTGATCAGATCTTGGGACAAAGGCAAAGGCAAATAGTTAGCTACACCTAGTGGCCTACAGTTACCACTGAAAAGCAGACACTATAAAGGACTCCATACCAGCAACAAGGTCTCTCTACTATAAGCACCCACAGACCAAAGCCAAAACAAAAACAAAAACAAAAACAAAGAGAGACATAAGGTAAGGCAACAAAATGCTTTCAAAAACTTCCAACTCCCCCAGAGCTAATCAGTGGGGAAGTAATCAAAAGTCACACGCCCAAATTATTCGAAAGGATAACCAAGGAGATTAAAAACACATCACTAAGGTGTTCAGTGAGCTCAAACAAGATACTATGATTAAACAAATAATGAACACAATAAAGAAAATGACCTTCAAGTTTATAGAAGATATTAATAAACAGCTAGCTCATAGAGTTAGATAAAGGTAACAGAAAAGAACAAAGGAGAAAAAAAAATAAAAAAGGAAAAATTAAAAGGAAAAGAGAAAGACAAATCCATCTGTATTACAATACAAAACATGAATGACCACTTTAACAGAGAATTGGGAAAGAGTCCGTGAAAAGATTCCAAATGGAAATTCAGGAGATTAAAACTTCTACTGAAAGTACGTGCACCAGAAGCAACTACTGTGAGGACAGCGTGTCAGAAGCAGGGGACAGGGCTGCTGTCAGAGACCCATTCCTCAAAGGTACCTTAAAAGCAACAAGAGAACATGAGAAACGGATCCAACAGTTGCCAGATGACACGAAGAAAACTAATCTAAGATTAACTGGAATTTGTGAAAAATCAGAAGACAGCACAAATGACATAAAAAACCTATTTAGAGTAATAATATCAGAAAACTTTCCGAATACAAGGGAAGCTATATAGTTGAGTTCTCAGTGGGGATCTTAATCTGGGATGTTACTGTAATAAAATCATTTAGTATAAAATGAAGGTCTGTCTTGGGACCTGTGTAGGAGGGACATATATGATCAGTTTTGCAATTGGTGCGCTGGCTTTAGTTCTATAAATATGGACTAGTTAACCATAAGTTCTATTTTTCTTGGATAGTTTTTTTTTCTCCAAATATGCAAAACTTTCCCCAAAAAAACAAGTGAATGAACTTCTCAGAAATTTTAGTATTTTAGAATCTGAATTTGTAAGTCAATTTGCATCTTCAACTGGAGTTCACACAGAATTATTTTCGTCAGGCTGTTTCTCAAGGCGCATCTTGATGGCTATGGCAGAAAAACTTTCAGAATGTTTTTGTTTTCTCTTATTTTGCTCTTCCAGATTATCCTTTCTCTCTCCTCTTTTTTCTTTTTCTCAATTTTCATTTTTTATTAGCACGTTTGCAAGTACATAATAGTCACATTCCCACTGGGGGGGGTTGGTGGGCACGTAACACATCTCAGTTCTTTTCTTCATCCCTCCTCCCCTCCCTCTCTCTGTCTCTTAGTCCCCTTCCCATTTGAAAAAGATTTATCTCCCTACTTCCTAATATCTTTTATCTTGTTCTTTATATTTTGGATTTCTCACAGCTTTTTTTTTTCTTTTGTTGTTGTTGTTGTTACTATTTTTGTCCTTTTGTTTGGAACCCTGGAAATTCTTACACCTAAAGACAATGCATCACATACCATTCTTTTATAAAGAAGAAAAACAGTAACTGTGAAAGGGAAAGGGGAAAACCCATCCACAACAGATGCTCTTAAGCAGCTCAATTTTAGGAAAGGGAACCAGAAATTGTCTCTTTAAAATCATCTATGCCTCTATAGCCTAAAAAAAAAAGTGTTCCACAAGCACACAGGGACACAAACACCTCAGTCTGCTTTGCAGGCTACTTCCCTATACTCCCTTCCTTAAGAACCTAATTATCTGCTGGCTACCTGGGTCCAGCCTTAACTATCTTTACCTGCAGCAAAGCAGCTATAAGCGCATTACCTGGGAAAGTGATTAACCTTTTGTGCTTCAGAGAGGGTGCGAAGTAAAAAGGGCTTCAAGTGGGATCCTGTCCACATCAGGTTATAATCAGTGCTGCTTGGGTGAACCTGAGGGCAGACAAAAATACAGAATGCAAAAAACCATCAAAGACAGTTCCTCTCCAGGAAGAGCAATGGCTGAGAGTCACAGCCATTTCTCATCCACAGACAACTTACAGGGGTGGCCCAATTATTATGTAAGCCTAGTGAGACAAAAGTAACTAGCACAGAACACACAACAATCACATTTAAAGAATGAGACAGATGCCAAGCATGGTGGCACACACCTGTAATCACAGCTACTCAGGAGGTTGAGGCTGGAGGATCCCACAGCCTGGGCAACTTAGCAAGATGCTATCTCAAAAAAATAAGCCAGGTATGGTGGTGCACACCTATTATCCAAGCACCTGTTATCCAGGAGGCAGAGGCAGGAAGATCTCAAGTTCAAGCCCAGCCTGGGGAACTGAAGTAATCCTGAAGATTACTGACCCTACATTCCATGTCTCAAAAATTCGAAAAACACTGGAGACATAGCTCAGTATGAAGGCCCTGGGTTCAAGCAAATCCCCTCCCCCCCCAAAAAAAAACACCGCAAAAAATAAAATAAATTCACCACCATTCTTTAAAAGTTGATAATAGGGGGGAAAAAAGGTTGATGATGGTTCTCAATACTCTTGCTTATCAAAGTGTAAGATTAGGCCTCAACCCCTAAACTACTTTCTTAGACCTTATGTCTTTGCAGATACTAGGTAGAAAGTATTAATTAGAACTGAAACCTTACAGTAGTAAACCAGATTATATTTGTTCATTAGAATTCAATCATCCATTCATTGAACAATTATGTACTCTATGCCTATATGTGATAACACCATAGCAAGCACTGCAGATAAAAGAGCAAAGACTGAATATAAAAAGGCATCAGGGGCCAGGGATATAGCCCAGAGGCACATGGCTTGCCTGGCAAGTGCGAGGTCCTGAGTTTGATTCCCAGTACCAAAAAAAAAAGGGCACCAGAAAGTCACCAAAATGTCTCCTATAGATCTCAGCCTAGAATACGGAACTAGCAATCAGACTTTCACCAACGGTCTCAAAGTATCTGTAGCAGAGGTCTGTTCTGCACTTTTGCCTGTCCTTTTCTGACAACACCCCAGTATGTATGTATGTATGTATGTATGTATGTATGTATTGAGACTGGGTCTCCCTATGTAGTTCATGTTGGCCTTGACCTCACTCTGTAGCCCAGGCTGGTCTCAAACAAGCAGCAATCCTCCTCCTCAGCCTCCCAAGTGCTTGGATTACAGTCGTGTGCCACCAAGCCCAACCTACCCAGTCATTCTATCTCCCAAGAAAGGTGCAGCACAACGGATGGAGCCCAGTAATGTTCATGGCAGTGCCTGGAGGAGATGATCCTGAAGATTACTGACCCTACATTCCCAAGACTTCCCTGCACCCTTTCATCCTGACTTCTCAGCTTTTCCTCTAATTCTGCTAGCCAACCTCTGCATATTTTCCTCCAAATCT
>RJWT010021319.1:0-17599 GCA_004365215.1 Cuniculus paca | reverse complement strand
CACCACCACACCCAGCTTGTCCTTCCGCAACTCTTGTAAAAGTTCTATCCTCAATTCTCTTAGTTTCTCTTTCATATTTCTCTCCTTATCTTTTTCTGTGCTGCATTTGGAGTAATTTCCTCTGATCTATCTTTTCAGTTCACTAATTCTCTGCTCAGCATTGTCTAATCTGCCATATGGCACATCTTTTGAACTTCTATATTAATGGCTTTTTCATTTCTAGAAAGTTCTATCTGGCTCTTTTTACAAATTTGCTTGGTCTCTTTCAAAATATCCTATCCTTTCTTTATGGTTTCTATTTATTTTTAATCATTTTAAACATAGTTGTTTAAAGTCTCTCTTGGATTGTTACATCATTTTATGTTATTTGAATGCTAAATAAGTTTGATATGTTTGTTGACTTTCTCTATTGGCATATCATTTCCTCATGTGGTTTGTAAGTTTTTTATTGTTAGGACAACTTCAAAGGGGATTATATTTTGCTGTAAGAATGCTGTCGCTCTAGGGCACATTCCTCCTCAATAGTTTTGCATTTCCTTCTTGATACCTCATGAGTTTTACTCATCTGGAATCTATTTTTTACAGTAATGTCTCAAGCTTGGGAATTCTAACAGTGGAAATTCAGACACTATAGTCACATATGGCTCAGGCCTGGGCTTCATTTTCTCACTGAAGAGTTTTCTTCTGTTCAGAGCCCCAGTAAGGAAAAGCTTAATTGTCACCACCCTAAGCTTGTGAGTGATGTCTTCCCAGCCCTGGTTTCTCTGAGGGTATATCCATCATAGGGTCTCAGCATTTGCAAAGATCCTTTAGTCTTAGTTGTCTTAGCTGACTTAGCTGTCAGCTTCTTATGACGTAGAATGACATCACCTGCCCCCATGTTGACATCAAAACCATGGCGCCTGATCCCTAGAGCTGCACACACACTGATATCCCCTGGCACAGTCACCATAGCTTCTCCCTCTGGAGCTTACCAGTCTTTCAGTTCTCTGTTTCCTAGTGGCTGCATTTTTACTGTGCTTTGCATTTTAGTTAGTGAGTTTTTGCGAACAGATGGAGCATTCCTGAAAAGTCTGTCTAATTCACTTTTATTTCTCCTAGAATGCCTAACACAGCCTCAGTACCTGTCCATTCAAACATACAACATCCTTTGATCCCCAAATGCAAACCTTCCATATATGCAGAATCCTGTAAGCCAGGAGTCATGAGAGATGACAAAGGAGGGAAGAGGACAAATGGCCGAACCAAGCACATGCCCCAAGCTGTGCACTCCCCTGTTCTCTCTCCCGTTTCTTTCCCAGAAGGTACTTCAAATCAAAAGGAGAGATTTGAACCGGGGGCTGGCCCGTGACACCTCTAAAATTCCCTCCAAGCCAAACAGGCTTTGGAACTGCAAGTTAAGTCAGGCTCTCTGCTCAGGTGTCGCCATCTTTTCCCCAGCCAAATCACCCACTGGAATTTCTAGCCCTCCCCTCCCCCTCCTTCCTCTGGCTCCTAAGCCTGCCCTTCCACCCAGCCTCCTCCAGCTTCCTACTGTTCTTCCCCACCTACTCCCTGCAGACGCATTTTTCCAATGGCTGTGTCTTAGGAAAAGGGGATGGGAGGGATTCAATGGTGAGGTGAGGAGCCTTGCAGGGGAATCAGAAGAGAAAGCAGATGCCACAGCAACCCAGTGCCCGGCACACAGAAGCCCCATCTGCCTCCAGCTTTAGGGGTTTCCTGAGCCTTAGCCTGGAGACCCCTCGTTTTAGTGAGCCTCTTAAGCTGGTTCAGAAACAATGAATCAAAAACAGCTGGAAGCTGCCCTCCGACCCAGCTAATGACTTGTTTATTGTCAGAGCAGCAGTCCGTCATATAAGGGAATTTCAAAGTGTCACTAATTGGCAGAGGGCCAGTAAATAGCACCATATAAATCTGAAGGCGCTTCCACTAGGGTGAGGGTGTAGGACAGATACGGACAGGGCAAGGGAAGCAGGGAGGGGCCGGGCATGCGGCGGGTGCAAAGCATAGTGCCTATTTGCTGCTGCTGCCTAGTCCTGGGTCTCTATTACGCTGTGGGGACTGGAGAGGCTGCTCTGGATCAGGAAAGAAAGGCAGAGCACTACACTGGCCAGAGCCTCACCCTTGACGTGATGACACTGTACCACACACCTCTGACACCCCAAGATGCCTCATGTCCTACAGTCCTATGGAAGAAGTGACCTCTGGCACCGTGTCATGAGACAAGATATCCTCAGAAAAGGGACCGGGATCTTGTTTCATTAGAATTAATGGATTCTGTAGACATAGACTAGAGAGGTTTCACACCTAAGCGTGGAACCAGCATCCAAACAGGCAGATAACAGAAGACACGAGAGCAAAACAGAGGAAGGACCAAAACTGCTGTGACAGGTGGAGGGGTGAGTTCTGATCAGGACTTCATGGAGGAGTGGTACTTGAAGGCTACCTTGAGGAAAAGACAGACTCTTAGCAAGAGAGAAAGCCTCATGGAGAAAGGCAGTCACAACCGGAGGGCTCTCTAGCTGAGGCAGCCTCCAGTGGGGCTGCACCTTCCTGCCTGCCCCAGCACGGTCGCTCTCACAACTCAGACGGCAACAGTCCTGAGACAAGGTCCTTGGGCAGAAAGTGACCAGCTGAGGGAACTACTCCAAACAGATGCACGTGAAAGCCCCGTGGCCTTGAGCCCTAGACTCCTGGACCTTAACGTCTTTTTCTCCTCCAAAGAATCCTTCACAATTAGCCCTTCACCTAACTCTGATAGCCAGATACCATAAGATCTGTAGAACTGGGAGAGTAAAACTGATCAAGATATGATATGTATATGTAGCAATTCCCAACGATGAATGTAACTGCAAACATACACTAATGAAGTTATTTTTAAATAAAATAAAACCATAATTTTTTTTTTTATAAAGAAAGCTTGTAGCTTGGCATGATGGCACAGGTCTGTAATCCCAGTACTCTGGGAGGCTGAGGCAGAAAGCTTGCAAGTTGAGCCCAGCCTGGGTAACTTAGCAACTTAGCAAGACCGTCTTAAAAATTTTAAAAATTAAAAATGGACTGGGGATGTCACTTAGTGTGAAGGCCAGTACTACTAAAAAGGGGTGGAAGTTGAAGGACTTTTTATCTGTACTTCTATTTTCTTTTTCTGACATTTACATTTTGAGGGTGGTCAGCTGATATGTTATTGAAGTGTTTCCTCTGCACCTCACCAGATGGGTAGGTATTACACAGCATCACGCTTGATGTCATCTGTGAAGTCGTGAGGGTGGTAGCCATCAATATCACAGCCCATAGTCTGGACAGTTGTCCCCAGGATCTCTTTACTGGTTCCAGAAAGTTCTCTGGCTAAAGATTGGTGCTGCATATATCAGGCAATGTTGGCAGTTTCATCACAAGTGAGATTTTGTGTTTCATGTTTTTCTGTTTCCTTCTGTCTCTTGACAGCTCCTTGAGGCACTCGCAATCAGGGTAGAAAAAAGTATCATCTTCATCTGGGCCTGTCTGTTCTCAATGATCAGCTTCACTGGTATCCTCAAACCTTCCCAGCACTGGATCCTTTGACAGTGTCACCACCAATCTTGGAGCAGGGCCCAGTCAGACGTGTCACTAACCTCACCATCCGCACCTCAGGGACATGGCTTTGATCCCTTCAAGGTCCGTGGTGGAGCCAGCTGGTATCAGAGGAACCCAGATCTGAAATGACAAAGAAAGTCATACCTTGGGCTCCTCAGAGCTGAACGTGATTTTATAAGTTTTTAAAATTAGTCTTATAGGATGCAAACGGAGCAAACGAGTCAAAAGGACATGTTTAAAAAGCATACTTCCTACCCCAGCAACGGGCCACATAGTTCCTCTTCCCACTTCCAATATTCTTGGGCCTTGTGTATCTTTTCTGAGACTTTCTACACTGGATGTTTGCTTTAAAAAGAAAATCTCTTTCCCACTGAAACAGACTTGCTGGGCTGTTTTGCAACTTCTCTGCATGACAGCAAAAGGGAAAAGTGCATAGTACCCAGCCAATGTAGAACCCTGTATTCTGCTTCATACAAATGTTTGTCCTCAGAATAAGAATAGCTAATATCGCATGCATTGTATGCATCCACTCTTGCAATACTCACTGCAACCTGGGGTAGTAGCACTATCATCACCCTTGTTTCCCAAATGTACAAACTGAGAGAGGTTTAGAAACTTTTCCTGGTCACCCCACTATAAGGTGACACCACCAGGATTTGAGTCTGCGCTTGTCTGACTGCGAATTGCTGACTCTTCACCACCATAAAACTGTTTCTAAAAGGCGGAAGTATAAAGTACTTGGGATTTTGCAGCCTGAAGTCTCTGTAAGATGGAGGTCTATATAGAAAACGACCTGAAATCCAATCTCTCACTCAGATGTTAGGGAGAAATCTACCTGCAAAGAATATCCCAAGTTTCCTTGGGAGACTTTTCTCTTCCAGGTCAGGGTGTGCATGAACTTGAGAAAGGAAGAAAGCTGTACTGGAAAATAGAAGCACTGCACATGAAGAAATATCCCAGAGCATCCTGAGCTGCCAGCACTCCTCCGGGCAGATGCATGGGGAAGGCGATGAATTTCTGCGCAAGGCCAGAGCTGGCTTTCAGGGAGGTGGTCTCGAGAGAGTCCCTGTACCTGGATCTGGTCCTTTAGTACCTGCCTCTGTGAGGGCCCTGAAAAGATTACATCCCCGCCCCATATATGGCTGCTCTTCACTAATGACCACGGGGGAGGTTGTGCCCTGGCCAGTGTGAGGACGCAAGGCAGCGTCACCCAGCAGCCTCTAGGGCTCGTGCACAGACAGGCTTGCAAACAAGGAGCTTGGTCATCATGCCAGACAGAGATGATTGCTCTAATAAGGACAGAGGTGACCCGCCAGAGCCTGCCTTGGCCCCAAGCCTCTCGTTAATGAGACTGCCCTGGGAGAAAGTGCCTCTTGGGGGGGCAGGGGTGGGGCCACAGGGGCAGCAGGACAGCTGGAGGCCAGCCACCCAAGGCTGTTTATTAGGAGACAAAGAAAGAACTTTGCTCCCGGCACTGAGGTCAAACTCAAGGTATCCCGGGGAATGGCAGGGGAATTTATGAAGTGAGGAGGCAGCGGGGTTGACAAGCTGTCTGCCCCTAAATGGGTGCCTCAGTCCCCTCTCCCCAAGTCCTGGAAAACATTTGCCTTGGCGGAGCGCGATGAGATTCCCCAGCCCACTCAAGGTCTTAGAACTGGTTGGAAATGGCAAAACCACGGCAACTGTTTCCAACAGTCCCAAACCATCTACCCTGTGGTCGTGCCCACATCCGGGTCAGACCCATGCAGACTTCCCCGGGGGCTGGACACACCCCGAGGTAAGTGCCCAGCCATCTGCTGCTGGTGATGGCCTCCAAAGACAGGCAGCGGGGCCCCGCTCTGTGTCCACAAAACAAACAAAGAAGACAGAAACGAACAAGTGTGTGCCTATCACACCATCCCCACTGCAATATTCTTAGCTGTATAAGGAAGGCTGTATGAGGAAGAACGGAGTGACATTTCTGGGACCCTAAGCGAGAAGGAATCAGAGCAGCACATGCTTTGAAAAAAAGGTGAGAGGAGAGACATTATTCACGTTCAAAAATGCTAATTCAAACACTGCAGGTATTTAAGTGGAAATTAACTTCCTGTTACAGTGAAAGGAAGGGGTGCAAGTGTGTGCAGAGAGTGAAAACTTGTGTGGGTATGAAAGCGAATAGAGTCTGTAAGGATGAGTGTGTGTGCGTATGCGTGTGGTGTGTATTAGTATGTGCGCGTGCAAGTGGATGTGAGCACCGGTGAGTGTAGGGTGTGAGTATATATGAGGGTGTGCACATGAGTGTGCCTTTGGGATCGACCACAGAGCAGCGATAGGTGCTCTGCCTGTGTACCACATCCGGACCCCATCCTGCCCTGCACACTCACCAGATACTCACAGAATGCAGGAATTTCAGGAGACAGAGGCATGATTCAAGACAGTACCCTCGGGTTGCGTCCCCTGGAGCGGACCTTCCTCCCCCTCCCATGCGGGACCTGTTCCCCTTCCTGTCCCCCAGCTCCTCCACTGGGAAAGACCCTGGCACCCACCTCCCAGCGCCAGCCCCTCCCAAGCTCTGTCCGCCCTCTGCCTGACCCCACTGCTCAGAGCTGGGCTGAGCTCCCAGCAGGGCGGCTGAAACTGCTGCCAGGGCCCATCCATCAGGTCTGCCCAGCCTCCCTCCCCTCAGCGGCCTGGCCACACCAGTTAGGACCTGTGAGTGCCGCTGCTGCCGGGCAGCCCCTTCCGCGTGACAGCTACCCAGCAGAGGAAAGTGATGATTCTCCCCTTCCCAGCCTCCTTCTCGAAAGCCGACGGTCTCCCCCTCCCACCTGGTGACCTGCTGGGCTCTAGGAGACCAAAGCTATGGGTCAAAGATGAAAAATGCTTAGCTATTGACTAAGACACAATAATGGGACAGTTTGCAGGGATTTGCATAACCTCTTAATGCCAAAACAGGATGAGTGCCCATTGCCCATCCTACTACAGCTTTCCCGGCCCCTGACCTTTCTCCCCAGACCCTGCACAGGGCCAGTCCACTTCAGGCCTGCAGATGGCAGAGGTTCGTGCCCTGCCCAGCTGCAGCACATGGCAAGCGGCCTAGAGTGTAGCTGTCCCCCAGCCTGCCCTCATCTTAGCACCCCGTCCTAGCACCCTGAGAAAGGCCAAATCCCAGTTTGCCACCATACACACCCCTGCACTGTGTCCCCAGACCTGCTGTGTCTGTGCAGAACCCCAGAGGACATACGGAAAGGCTGATGTGCCTGCAGCTGGCTGTTTGGGCTCCAGCAGAGGTGAAGGGAGGGCGGCAGAGCAGGTCGGTGGGGGTGGGCAACAGCAGGACCTGCTACACAGGATTTTCCTCCCCGAACATTCTCCTCTTCAAGCCCTAGTGGGAAGCTACCAGGTCTGTAACAAGCTTCTGCTTATACACAACCAGCTGCATTTCCTACTACTGCCTGTGTGAAGAGAGCCAGCCTGTAGCCTCCCAGCTCACCTGGCCTCAGCAGTGGTTCAAGCCTGGCTTTCAAGTGTGGGGAAGGTCTCGTCTATGCGGATGGTGCACCAGAAGTGTCCTGACCTCCTGGGTCTGTGGCTCACTCTCCTGCGGGTTTTCCTGCTTCTCTAGAGTATGGACTCTACTCTCTACAACATCCCTCTTTGCACCTGGTAAATGCACAGCTGGAGGGAGAGTTTGAGAGGGGAGACCAGGTGTTTCTGAGGACTTTGGGTCACTCGCACTAGAACCTCAGTGGCAAGGGAACTGTGTACATCCTTCCCCTTCCACACCCTACCACAGCCCTGATGCCAGGGCGACTCTCCTAGAGCCTCCAGGCTGCAAAAGGACCACCTGCCTGGGAAACAGTGGCCCATGGGATGCAGGGGGTGTAAGTAGGGGATCTGAGGACAGGAGCTGAAGCCAGACCATTCACTGTGTAAGGTCCTCACTAGACTCTCCTGCAACAGAAATTAGCTCCGCCTAACTAAGGCAGAGTCCAGCCCCGGGACTGCTACAAGATGGGTGGGCCTCGCTGTGATGTGCTAAGGGACCTCATGGTCCTGGAGTTCCTGGTACCCAGGTCCCAGAAGTGGCAAGGAGGACGAAGGGATCTCCAGGTCAAAGTCGGGTTGAGCTTGCCCTTTCTGGTCTACAGGCCAAAGGGTGGTGGCCCTACCCTCCCCACACCCTTCTACCTTTCTTAGGCCCCTTTGGAGAGGCAGCAGTGTGGGAATCCGGTGGGCTGGAAGCATTCCTCTCAGAGCTATTTGGTACGATGGTCAGCACGGAGGCCTTGGAGGCAGACACCTGGCCAGTGACTGAGGGAGCAAGTCGTTGAGCATTTCTGCTGTAATCAGAATAATGAGCTCACGTCTTCAAACATATTAACCCATGTACACAGAATGGACCTGGCTTGAAGCAGGTGCTCAGTCATGGCAACGGTTGAGATCCCCACAAAGGCAGAGGTGGGGCGTGAGAGCGTGGTCGGGAGGAGGCACCACAGGCGCCAGTCTGCGCACTCCAGCAGTGAACCGAGGTGCAAAAGTTGAAATCCTCCCAGACATTTCACGGCCCTCCTCACAATATTTCCTTAGAAAGAAAAAGCCAGGGAAACCATCTACTTTACCTCCAATATGTGCTTCAGCCTCTGCCCTTTGCCTTGATTTTGCTTTCTAGGTTGAGAGGGGAATCCTATGCTTTGGAGACAAATAAACCTAGGCTGAAACTCAATTCTTCCCAGAGCCAACTGTGTTCCCTTGAATATCTGACTCAGATGTCCAGAGCTATAAAACTGCCTGCTGCAGCACCTATTCTATGTGTCAAGCCCCTACATCGGCGGTGGCAAACCTGAGGCACGCCTGCCACCATGGACTGTTTATTGTCATTAGAAGCTCTGACACTGCCCTCTATGATGTGATGGGCATGGGGGCATATGTTTGTAATCCCAGCACTCAGGAGGCTGAGGCAGGAGGATCATCAAGAGTTTGAGACCAGCTTGGGCTACATACCAAAGTAAACTTGAACTACATAGCAAGACACTGTCAAAAGAAAAAAGAAGAGGAGGAAGAAGAGGAGGGGGAGGGCTCTATTTGACAGCCATCAGGCACTTAGGACAATGAAAGTATCTTTCCCTGCTCATGAGGGATCTCTCTGGATTCTGCTCGCATAAAAAATCATGATATTCATGAGGCCTTATGATGATGGGCAGAAACCCAGGACACCAAGAGTGTCGCAGCTTCTACTCTGGGAGAAAGTTGGAGCCCCAGTAGCCCTCCTGCCCCCTGGCCAGTCCTGTGGAAGATGGCCCAGGGCCCTTCCTCGTGGAAGGTGGTGGTGCAGAGTGGCTCATAGGAAGGGCATCTGATGCCCTGCAGGGACAGCAAGATTGATGCACTTGCTAGCTTCTGTAAATTGCACACCGTGTGGCAGGCTTAGCCTCCTGGCAGCAGGTGGAGGTCCTGATTGACAGCAGCATCTCCCACATACCCAGGGACACATAACTGGCTTAGGGCTTTCCAGGCAGGAACTCAGGACCAACCACCGCTGTCTGATTGTGTGCATGCATGTGCACACACAAGCACACATGCACCAGTGTGCCCATGTCTCCTGCTGGCACCCCATGGGCTGTCTACCATTCCTGGGGAGAGCCACCTGTGCCCCCAGATAGCGAAGGCCCAGCAGACCTCAAGTGGGACAGGCCCCAAAGCCCATCTGCCCTAACCCTTCCTTCTAGGGGGAGTGGAAAGAGAGGGGCAGCCCATGTGAGCAAACCAACTTCACACTCATTATCCCCAAGTCCCAATCTCTGTTCCCAGCACAGTAAGAGGCCTCTAATCCAGAATGAAAAGCAAACACAAGCTCTCCTCTTGTGCCCTTGTTCCTCTAATCAAGCCCTGGGTCTTGTTGCTGTTTTCAATACAAATATTCAATTAAACTTTCCTGGAGGGTTCAGTAATTGGATCCCAAAGGGAGGGGTGGGGTGGGGAGGCCTGTGGACAGCATAAGCCCCCAAGGAGTGCAGACACCCCAGGTGACAGACAGACAGCAGCAAGCAGACAGGGAGGAGTACAAGAGACCCCTGAGAGGCTTTGGATTGTCCCCAGTAGTCAAGAAACTCTTCCAGAGAGGTCTGTGCCCACCAACTCTGACTTCCTCTAAATTGGCCTGAGAGAGGTCCTGGCAGGACCTGCTTGTCCTTGTCTCGGCCACCTCCTCTGGTTCCACCAACCTTGTGTCCCCTAGAGGCCAGTATCGTCTCCGAACATCGCCATGTTTAACCAAAATACTACAGTGCAGCTCTACCACCGAGTCCCTTCAAGCCACTAAGACTCCTCTACCTCTGATGTGCGTTGCTCCTAGCAGTAACTGGTTCTTTCCTGTTGTTGTTTGTCCAGCCTGGACCCAGAAGCAGACGTTTCCTCCTAGTCCCATGGAGAGACTAAGAGGAGAAGAACCTGTCCATGTGCCCCACAAGCTGGGGCTTGAGTATGACTGGACCCCAGGGCTCCTGGTGGCCTCCAATCCTGGGCTCCAGTTTCAGCCCCATGACTGACTTGCTGCAACACGAGGGAAAGAAACTCCATTCCTCTTCCCACTTCGGGATCACTTTTCTCCATTAGAAATTTTCTGCTATAAAACCTGAGGACACTGAGAGCCCTAAAACACCAGGATTCGAAAAGCAAGAAGATGAGCTGGGCATGGTGGAGCACACCTGTAATCTCAGCACTCTGGGAGACCGAAGCAGGAAGATTGCAAGTGTGAGCCCAGCCTGGGCAACTTAACAAACTATCAACACTTTGTCTCCAAATTACAAAATTTAAAAAGGACTGGAAATGTAGCTCGGGTCAAATGCCCTGGTTTCCATCCCCAATACCACACAACAAAGGAGGAGGAAGAGGAGGAGGAGGAAAGGGGAGGGGGAAGAGGGCACAGAAAGAAATGCAGCACATGGCAAATTTTAGAACACAGGCAAAAGGTTAGCAGGGGTGAGCAGTCTTTCTTCTTTCCCTCCTTCCCTTGGTTCCATCTTAAGAAGTCAAGCTACAGCCAGCCTAGGGAGTGGGGTGCAGGACTAAAGGAGGCCAGCTGGCCCCCCTAATTACAAAACCTAAGCTCTCTTGACAGATTTGCCTGAGGGGGTGGAGCTGACTCCTGAAGCCTCATACACACTGCACCTGGGGGTCCCTGCCATGACCTCTAGATGAAGGACAAGGTTGATTAGAAAAGGGAGCCTGAGAGGAGGGGCCAGGAGCCAGAGCGAGACAGAGTCCTGGACAGCTGGATGAAACTAGAACATCAGCGCCCCACAAAGGAGCCCCACAAGGAACAGAGAACAGACCTGGGCATTGTGGCCTCTGCTTGAACAAAGGCACCTAGAGAGAGATTTCTGCTGAACCTCCATGGGTTGAACTCATGACTACCTGGGACCTCTTCAAACCTAGTCCCTGAGACTAGCATCTCTGGGCTCAGCTACCCCAAGGTGCAGAGAAAGATGCTCAGAGATGCTCATCTAGTCAGCCCAAAGTGCTCATCCACGGTAACTCGCACAGGTGAGGCTCGGGCCAGGCAGGGCCTGGCTGCCCCGACAGAGCAAAACTTCACATGTGATGTCTGCAGGGAGAGCAGCCTGGGAGACGCTCCTCGTGGCAGGGAGCCCAGGAGCTTCCAAGGGAGTCTGGCTTTGGGATTTATGAGTGTCTTGTTTCCATTTTTAAAAGACTCTAGGCCTCAAGTGCTCTGGAGAGGATCGTTCTATGGAGTCAAGGCGCAGGCGGGAAGGAAGCTGATGTCTCTGAGCTGCACCATCCTTTCTCCTTTGCTGCCAGATCAGCACTCGCCGACTCCCTTCTTGCAGGCCAGGGCTTGGAACATGCCTTACTATGACACAGGATAAAGGACATGCGAAGACAGAGAAAGGCCATGCTTCCGTGGGCTTGAAACCAAGAAGAAGCCCCCAGTTGTGGACAAGGGGCAGTGAAGGCCAGAAGTGCCATGGTTCTTGTGCTGTTGCAGTGGGGACTGGGAACATCTGACAGGACAGGAAAACTTACTAGGGAGGCCTTGAATGTCTTTCTAGGATTACTTCTCTCCAGTGTTCCAGAAGTGCTGCTGACTCAAATTGTGCTAGCAATTTCCTTTCTTTTACAAGTCGCCATTTAAGTCTGTGGCTTAGATCTTATATTAACCTGATTTTGGCATCAAACTGTCAGACAGAAGGGGACCCTGAACTCTGTTGTGTCCAGTCACGTGCTGATGGACACTGACAGCTACTGATTTATCTTGCATGTGTTGGAGAAGTCTTTGGCTACAGATCCTGCTCAGGGACAGTCCCAGGATGACTGCAACTGGAAGAGATGAAGGAGCATGTAACGATCCATTTGATCCAGAAACAAGCTATGTTGATGGAGGAAAAAAGCAGTGCTAAGCGGCTACAGACGGAAAGTGACATGAACTGGGATCTATCCATCTATCTAGGGCAGCAGGAAGAGGGACAAGAAAGAAAGAAATGTTGACAGTAAGAGTAGGAGGCTTATGAGGTCCCCAGCCATGATCTTGTTGACTAAGGTACCAGCTCAACAGAATGAGACCATAGCTAAAGATTATTTTCAGTTGAATAAAATGCCCTGGAGACGTTTGGATTCCAATCAATAGACTTGGCCAACTGCAAGATAGTTACAGAAATCTATTTTCCATGACAGAGAAAAACATTTTAGGGAGTGGTATAACAATCCCCAGCTCCATTTGTGCACGGTACATGCCACTGCCTCTGCCTAGAAGGTTCTCCCCTTCTGCCCCATGCTCTCTACCTCCCACTCTTCAGAGTTCATAAGGCTCTCCCGAGAACTGAGTAAACTTGGGGAAAATCCTCAGACAGAACCTGGGATGCAGGGCCAGGGATATATTTCAGTGGCATAAGTGCCTGCCTGGCAAGCACAAAGTCCAGGGTTCAATTCCCGGTACCTAAAATAAAGGTGACAACAGAACCCGGGATGTATTTGTAGCACATACTCCTCTATCATGCCCATCTTCCTGTGAGTTCTTGACCAGCAGGAACCAGTCACTGCATGCTTTGTATTCTTACAACCTGGGCCATGGTAAGTGGGACACAGAGTAGCTCAGAGTCTGGTATATGCTAAGGGATCATTAAATGTTGAATGAATATATAAGTGAAAATAAATGCTATGCCCTTTTGAGACATATTACGAGCAAAACATGCGTCTGCCACCAGCGGTGGTCATGTTCCCTCGGACATGTGTTCCTGCACCCCTCACCACTGGTGCGGGCACTCAGCCAGCATCCTGTGGCCCGCTGTTTTTGGAGAGAGTTCATTTTGCTTTGCTCCAACTCAGCCAACATCAACAACAATATGGAGATGGAAACCAGACGAGGACCAATGAAAGCTGTTCCTTCTCCAGCTGAGGTTCCAACAGTTTTCGGGCTGCTAATGAGACCCAGCTAAGAGTAATCAGGAAATGTCTAAAATTAGATGTTTTAATTTGAGCAGTTGGGAAAGAGACTGACTCAGAAGGGCACATGGTCTCCAGTAGAGAGAGTAGAGTCCAGGAAGCTCCAGAAAAGCCAGAGAATCATCTACTGCTCTAACACCCAAGAGAACACCCAGGGTGGGATCAGCGTCCCTGTGACCCAGAACCCAGTCACAAATTAAAACAGTTCATTGGCCATTTGTCCCAAAATTCACTGTGTTTCAAGTCAGAGAGCCGATGCCAGGGGCTGCCACCTGGAAAACATTATTTGGAGTTTGATTCTGCGTCCTTTCTTCTAACCAGCTCACCACTTTCCAATTGTATTGTTTTGGTTCTCATTCCCCTCCCCCCCAAAGTTAGCCATATAGGAGGAGTTTGGCTGCTTTTGACAAACTTTCCTGACCATTCTGGCCCATAGAGACCCTCTCGGCTTTCGAACTACTAAGAGAACTTTATTATCTTTACCATTCATGTATTAATCTTTCTAAAATTTACTGAGCACCTATTATGAGATAGATATTAGGTAAGTAGCAAGGATTTCACTCAAAGAGGAGAAAGACACAGTGCTACTTTAAGACACTCAGTCTGCTGGCAAGGCCAGGAAAGCGATAACACAAGACCATGTGATAATTGCTCTCTGGGAGCTAATTTGGGTACCAGGAATAAAGAGAGTACAGACAGAAAAAAATTAAAAAAAAGATTTTATTTGACACTTAGTATACATTGCCTTCTGTTACTAGTCTTCTTTTTTATTTCCTTAAGCCCATGTACGAGTAGTTCATGGCCAAAGAATGTGCCTGCTAATTCTCTATATTCCAACCTGTAGAGAACTTTTCCATAGTTGGAATCCAGTGTGTGTTTTATTGGTGATACCTAAGAATGTGGGTCTCTTCCATTACAGCAAATGGTGATTGTGTCCATTCCTCTGAGAACCTACAAGAATGAGTTGAAACTGAAGGGGAAAAGAATTAGAATGAGGCCTCACAAACCAACCAAGAGTGACTCGGAGAGGTCACCTCCTTTGGAGGATCTCCTCCTTTAAAATGCATCAGACACAGGAAAGTCTTTCCGAGTGCTGCCCAAGAACAAGCGAACGGAGCGAACAGGCTTCTGAGTGTCTGTTGGTACCAGAGAAGCTCTTGTACCCAACAGCCCCCAACAGAAGGCAAAAGCCCACGTTTTCTTAGGAGGGCAGTTTATGAGTTTGAGGAGCGCACCAAGGATAAGATCTGAATCCTCTCGTGCCTTCTGTGGCTCTTCTCAGCTGGTGCAGCCCCCTCTCTCCATCCTCATGCCCGCCACCCTCTCTAGCACATCTCTGTCGAGGACATTCTGAGCTTCCTGCCATTTCCCAAGCTCAGCAGGTCCTTCCCACGGGCTTCAGATGTCTTTTTCTTCTCTACCTAAGAACTGCTCAGCTCTTAGGATCCAACTCACCTGCCACCGTCTCTGTGAAGCATCCCGGCATTCACCAGCAGCATCAGTCACTCAGTTCTCTCAGCAACTCCAGCATTTTATTTATAGCTGTGTTGTGACACTTGCCAAGTTGTGTTGTAAACACATTGATTAGGCTGTTTGGCTTACAAGCACAGAACAATCAGGACTTCAAAGCCTGGAAAGTCTTCAGGGTCCAGCTGAGCTCATAGGAAGCTAGGGTGCTACGGGAGTGCGGTGCAGTTACCTCTCAAGAACTGGGCACTGCCCCTCTGGGATTCTCCACTAATGCAGCCAGTCGTTCCCTCTTGACACTGCCTCTTTCCCTCCCCACCATGCAATCAATTGCAGAAAATCTTATAAATTGAAGCCTAAGACACTTTTCCCTTTTTTTGGCTGCCACCTCTGTCTCAATGGTTCTCTATCCCAAGTCCACATCAAATCACCTGGAGGGCTTCTAGATCCCCATGATTCCCACAGTCTTCCCTTGCTCTTGGGTTAAGACCACTTCCTTTGCCTGGTAGTGCTCCCAGCCTCACTTTGGTCCCTTTCCTGTCCACTGCACTGACCTTCGGGTCCCTGTTATGGTTTGGATATGGTGCAGGGGATGGGGGGTTCCCTAAAGATTCACATGCTGGAAGTTTGGTTCCCAGTGTGACGCTGTTGAGAGCTGCTGGACCTGTAAGAGGTGGGGCACAGAGGAGGGTGATTAAATCAGTGTGAGGCAAGAGCTCTGCCATTAAACCATACTCCCAGCTCTTTTTAAAATTTTTTAAGTTTTGAGAGTTTTTCTAAGTTGCCCACACTGGCCTTGAATGTGTGATCCTCCTGTCTCAGCCTTCCAAGTAGTTGGGATTACCAGCATGCAACATGCCATCCAGCTACCCTTCCTTTCTTGGGGCCTTTTCAGATATGTTTTCTTCTGCTTGGTAGATTCTGCCCACTTTCTCCCTGCCTGGCGAATACTTCTGCTCGAGACAGGAGAAGTTAAGAACATGAGCTTTAGAGCAAGATATCCTGGATCCAAATGCCAGCTGCAGGACTATACCTGGTGCACAGGTGCCCTTGAGCATGTCAACCCCTCTAAGCCAGAGTTTCTTCATTATCGAGTTTTTGCTTAGGGTTGCAGCCTCAGAAGGTAACTGAGTAGTGGAGTCACTTACAGATGACTAGCACAGTCGTATATTTAGATGTCTGCTACTACTCATGGTCTATGGAAGAGCACTACGATTTCTCTACCTGGTACCTGTTTAAACCTGATACTTTCCAAGAGTCTGATGTATACTTCATTGAGTAGGAACAAATGTCCCTGTCAGTGTTTCCAGAGCAGAACCCTGCCTGGAGTTTCCTCCAGTCTTCTGGTGTCAGGGGTACTGGATACATTGCCAGCCTTCCCAAAACTGGTCAATTTACAGCTAGAGAATCATGACTTCCTCCCTACCACCCCCATAAAAAAGCAGAAAGCAAGTTAGACATCAAAGGCCCTTTTAAAACCAACATTTTGATGACTTAAGAGTAAATGAATAAAAAACATATGATTCAAATTCCCTTTATGCTACACAAGGGTTCTTTCTGGACTCGCTTTCCCTTGCTGCCAAGCTAATGATGAGAGTGGAAGTTGCCCAATTCTCACATCATCAGCAGATGGCTCCCCGTATTTGGGAAGCTTTTACGTGGCAGATGAAGGAGAATGCCCGCTCCTCAAGGAAGTTCTGTGCCTAGCGGCTCTTCTGCCTCCTCCCGTATCTTGTCTGAATTAGAAAGGCCTGGGGTTTGGACTGGTAGGGTTGCCTTTCCAGAGGTTGCAGTGGGCATAGCAGAAGGATGTGTGGAGTCAAGTAAAGATCCAAATGCCAAGATTTAGGCCAGGACTACTTGCCACTGACAAACCACTTGATCCCGAGCCTCAGTTTTCCCCTTGGCAAGATAGGGGTAACGACTCTTGCTCTATTTCTGATAGGAGTTGTAGGGATAAATGAGATGGCTGCACACAGCAGATGGTCAACATTCATTGCCTCTGACAGCAACACAAACGTAAGGACGCTGCCAGCAGCCTAGGCGCTCTGTGAGTATATAGATCAGTACCTAGCTTCCTTGGCTCCCTCACTGGGGAATGGAGAGGGTTCCACAGGATGGAAGGAGAACCCAGGAGACTTGGCCCTTGGGTTTGGTGGTGGGGGCTGCAGGAAAGAGTCCCTTGGAGAGGCAGAACTCAGGGAGTAGCTCCCTGGATACCATCTCCCACTATGCATTGCCCAAAGCCCCATTGTCACTTTCAAAGTCATTGGTGAATAGCTGTGAGTTGGATAACTCTGTGTGTGTATGTGTGTGTGTGTTGAGACAGGGTCTCATTAAGTAATTAAATTTTTCAGGCCAAGCTCAAACTTGAAATCACCCAGAGTGCCATGGCCATGGCCTCCCAGAGTGCTGGGATGATAAGCATGTGCCACCGAGCCCAGCTTGGGTGACATTTTTAAAACCTTTCCAACACTGACTCGCCTTGGCAGTTAAAGATAATTCTGGTCACAGCATGACTGGGGCTACCAGGGAGTGAGGCAGAAAGCACACCTCACCCCCAGTGGTGACCGTCATGGGTGGGGCCATGGCCAAGGGCTGCTAACCTGTGCACTGTGGATCCAGCCTCCCCAGTAAATGTATAATATAAATTTATACTTTTATTTTATTTTATTTTTTACCAGGGATTGAACTCACGACCTTACACTTGTAGGCAGGCACTTAGGCCACTGAGCTAAATCCCTGGCTTCAGTAACATCTATTTATGTTGGGTGAACATCAAGCAAAGCCCAACCAAGGACATGAGGGTAAGGGGTGGGGACAGGTGGCAGAAAAAGATGAGTGGCTCAGGTAAGGTGGTTGACAGCCCCCTCACTGTCTTTCTTAAGAAGGATGTGGGAGTGACCTCTTTCCCTCTACCTCTCACTACTGCTCTCCAAGTAGTCATCGATTATTTTTTAGGAGCATGCCCTGGGCCAGGCTAGGAGCTGGGTCAGAGTGGAGAATAGTTCAGACAAGTACCTGCCTTGAAGGGACATGTAGTGCTGAAGAAGCTAAATAAGGACAAGGGTCATTACGAGCATGCCAAGCATTTGGGAGATGTGCAGGTGCGCGG
>RJWT010021318.1:0-17640 GCA_004365215.1 Cuniculus paca | reverse complement strand
ATAGTGGGCATGGTGGCTCAGATCTGTAATTCCAGCACTTAGGAGGTTGAGACTGGAAGATTGCTGTGAGTTCAAAGCCAGCCAGGGCTACATAAGTGAGATCAAGGCCAGCCTGTACTACATAGTGAGAACTTGTCTCTAGAAAAAAATAAATTAAATAAATAAATAAATAAATAAGAATTTTTACTCCTTAATGTTTTATTCTTTTCAGTGTTAATATAAGTAGATCTTCTCAATTCCTTTTTCAGATTATATGCTGATTTATATAATAAAACGAACTGTTTTTGTTGATCTTTATTCTGCAATTTTGCTGCATTTTGTTAGCTCTTTTGGGTTTTTTGAGAATTATTATTTACTTTTTAAGAATTATTTAGCCATATATTATACATACAATTTCTCTCCTGGAACTTCCAATATTAATGTTGAATATAAGTGATAAAAAGGGATGTCTTATCTGGTAACTGATCTTCAGGGAAAAACTTTCAGGCTTTCTTTTTTAACTATGACATTTGCTGTGAATTCTGTGTATGTACTCTGTCAGGTTGAGGAGATTCCTTTTTATCCTTGCACTTTTTTACAAAAAGATGTTGAATTTTTTCAAATGGTTTTCTGCATTAAATGAGGTGGTAATGTGCATGGGAAATTTTTTCCCATATCATCCTATTAATGTAAGATTATTGTTTATTTGATATTTATTTGCTGAACCATCCTTGAATTTTTATTCCTTTTGGTCATAATGTATAATCTTTTTAACCTGGTGGTGTATTCAGTTTTGCCAGTGTTTTGTTGGAAATTTTTGTATCATAAGGGAAATTCGTACTTTCTTTGTTTTGTGTCTGGCTTTAGCGTCAGGATAGCGTGACTTCATAGAAAGAGCTATGAAGTCTTCTCTCTAGTTTTTGGATGTTTTAAGAGGATTGTAGGAATTGACACTCACTCTCAATATGGGTCTAGTTGACCCCGACTCACTACTTTTGGCATCACCATTATGACAGAGCTTACAGATACTAGAATTATGATATTCAGATCTTTCAAATATTTCCTTCAACACAAGATTTTATTTTAGGCTGAGAACATTTCAACAATTGTCAGTGACCCATACAGAAATGACTATTGACTGTGCTATACCAACAACATGAAATTTATTATGTTGTCCTCTTGTATGTTATATATAACTAGAAAATAAAGGTGAAAGAAATATTGACTCCTCTTCATTACTCCTATTGACCAATCACATATGTGCTCTTCCCATCTCTTTGCCCTAGTTTATTCAGAATTATACATCCAGGTTCTTGTATATGAAAGCGTCTGCAAAGGTGTAGAGTAAGTGTTTTTTCATTAGCTTCAGTTACGTTGCTCATACACACTAAGAGACAAAAGAAACTGTTACTATCATGATATGGAAAATCAATATCAAACATTTGAGGAATTAAGGCAACTGCTTCAAAATTGGGGAGTGGTGAAACTTGGAATGCAGAGGAGCGTATCTTGATATCTATTTGCCTAATGATAATTGTAGTATTTTTTGACCAAGAATTAAATAAACAAATCTCAGTCCTGTCCTGGGAAAAGATAACCCTAACAGGCAAGCAATCTAGAGAAGTATAAGATTTGGCTTAGGTGATGGAGGAGAGGTTTATACTTATACCTTATAATCTCTGACATAGTTGCAACAACTTTGACTACAGCTTTCCAAAAAGGCTTTCTCACTCCTTTTTCTTTCTGTTACTGAAACTAGCAATGATTTAAAGACAAAGGGAGATGGGAGATATTATGAAACATCTATGGATTTAGCCATGGAAGGCAGGAGATGGGAGTAATTGAGAGAAGTTTACAGGATGTCACCATTTCATCATCTTTACCCAAATATTTCTAGTTTAACTGTGTTTAACAGGTTCCTACACTTCTGCTTGTATCTCTCACCCTGCTTCCCTTGTAGATTTTATCTACTATTATTTTGCTGCAAATACAGAAAGTTTCCTTTCTGCGTTTTTATAGCAAAGAATTTCATGGTATTAATGTAGTTGGAGGGATCCCCTGAGCACTGAAGCAAGGTAACTGATAAATGCTGAGGCCTTCTTCATTCCACTGGAAAGATTTTGAAATCACGTTATTCATGATTTTTCAGAAGTTTTTAAGTGAGACTGAACCTGAAGCATCCACAGGAGATGTCAGGTCCTACCACAGACTTAGGTTGGTTTTATTGCCTTCCTCTTAACTTTTCTTTGCACTAATCATTGTGTGTTAGACCTGAATTGCCTCCCAAAGAGATAATAACACATTCACCTCCATTTCCTTTGGTTACTGTCACATTAACTAAGTCAAAAATTTGCACAGTTCTTTTCCCTTCTTAGGAAATTCTTCACCAATTAAATAACCAGCTGACTTATTCACATCCTAAATGGTACTTCTTCAATGAGAACTTCCAAGAGATAGCATCTCAGATTTCTCAGGTATTCTGTTCACTTTTTTCACTTTTATATCCATCAGTGTGAACATACAGTACCAATTTCAATAGTTGCATGGAGGACCAATGGCTAAACAAAGACTCATTTACTAGTAAATGCATAGCAATCTTCCAGATTCTTGTCATTGCCTAGTGTACTACCTGTGCACTAAGGATGCCCATTCCTATTTTTCTCACTTGTTTTCAGACATATTCAGTGAGTGGGACTCACACATATGTGTTTTATGATTTAATGATATCAATCTGAAATGCCTAACTCTTTATGCTTATTGAGTTTCATATAACTTCCTTGATTTTCTATAGGTATTTTTTACTTTTACATAGAAAATCTTGGTGCTATTGTTAATAGTGGGAACAATTGTTGGCTTATGTTATTATAATGATTTCAAAGCAATAAGTCTGTCAAGTGAGTTTCAAATTTTAAAATTTTCACTCAAACATTATCCCATTTTAATTGGGTTACATTAGGCAGGATGTGGTGGTGCATGCCTGTAACCCCAGCACTTGGGAAGTTGAGGCAAGAGGATTGCTGACTGTTTGAGTCCAGTCGGGCTACAAAGTGAGTTCAAGGCCAGCCTGACCTGCGTAGTGAAACCCCGTCTCAAAAAAGCAAAAGAAAAAAAGTAAAACTTAATTGGGTTACATTATTCAACTGAGTTAAAGGAATTCCTCATATATTTTGGAGATTCTGCCTTTTATGTGAAAGGCAGTGAAGAGCAATAATCATCAAAAAATGCAAATCAAAACTGTGATGAGATATCATCTCAAACTTATTTCAATACCTATTTTTTTCAAGGTCCCACCTCTCAACTTTATTGGTAAAATTCGACAAATTTTGGAGAAATTGGAATGCTTATGTGATATTCATGAAAATGAAAATTAGTGTAGCTATTGTAAATAGTATTTATGTTCCTCAAATCTAACAGTGAAATTACTATATGATCCAGCATTCTCATTTCTGGCCAAATATCTAAAAGAATTGTTATCAAGATGTCAAGAGACATCTATGTTCCTAAATTCATTCCAGTATTACTTATAATATCAAAGATATTGAAACAACCCAAATATCCATTAATAGAAGAGTGGATAAAAATAACTTGGTGTATAACAACAGAACAATCTCTGACTTTTCAAAAAGGACATACTTATCTTTTGTGGTAACATTTATGGATTTAGAAGACTTTATCCTAAGGGTCATAACATAGTCAAAATAGGACAAATACTACAGAATTCAGATATATAAACCTGATAAAGTGGTCAAAGTATGGGAGTAGATGATAAAATAATTACCAAAGAATAGGAAAAAGGGGCACATGGGGCATTGTGGTTGGATGAGTATTAAGTTGCAGCTATACTAATAAGTTCCAGAAATCTTTGCATATCATAATGTCTTTTATTAGCAATAATATATTGTGTATTTAAAACAATAAGAAGGTATATTTTATGTTAAGTGTTCTTAATGAAAGTACAGAAACAAAAACCAAGGGATGCAAGGAAACTTTGGGACATGTTTGTGGTGATGATAATGAGTATATATATATATATATATATGCTTCAATTCACTAAATTTTGTCCATTAATTATGTGAATATTATTGTATGCAAATTGTACCTCAGTAAAGTTGCAAAATAATAAAATTTAAAAATTTTCTGTGGTTTTTTTCTATATTTACAAAACCAGAGGATATTACAGTGAAAATGTGTTATAAAATCCCTTCAAATATACCACGGTCTCCATTTATGTATTAATTTAATACAAGATTTACTTCTTTCAAACTATGGTATTTTGATGTATTTTAAAACAATAAATTACATAAAACATTAAATTATAGAAATAAATCACAATTTTGAAACATTTATTACATTTACCATATTAAAATATGCTAAATAATTTCAAAGACAACTGTCACAGTTTGTGGAAAATAAAACCATTATTTTTTGTACAGCAGGTATTAGTGTATCAAGTGTTCTAAAATTATATTGAAAGATTTTTTACACTACGACAGTACTATGTTTACACATGAGTCTGATTTATTTCACCTATGAATATGATCTCAAGTTGCATCCATTTACCTATGAAAGCATCAAGTTTATCCTTCTTTATAGATGAGTAGTACCCCATTGTATAAAAATCTGAAAGAGTAAATAGGATCCAAAATGCACAATAGATGCCATGAAAGTGAAAGGGGAAGAAACTGCTCAAAAAGAAAGAAAAACCTGGATAGGGGAAAGGAAAACAGAATGAAGGGAAAAAATATATATATACACAAGACAGTAATTATATTACTAATCTCTATTAATTCATCAAAAAAGAATGATTTGTGCTTTCATTGTTTGAACATTTTGTAATGTCTATATCTTGTAATCTGAGCAACTAATTTGAAGATAATATGTGATATATTAATTATTAATCTCTTATTTTATTTTGAAATTCTGTATCATTTTTATTCTTTTGTTTAAAAATGTATGTATATATTGAAAGAAGCAGAAAAGAAGAAAATGTTAATTGATCAATATATCTGCATATTTTATATTTTCCACTTAAGCTTTCTGTATAATATTTCCCATTGAGGTGCTATTTTTGAGTAAAATTCAGGTTGCTTATTAATAGTCATAGATGGTACTGAAATGTACCTGACACTCCAGTGCACCTTTAAGGTAAAATCTTTTCATTTTGGAGGTTGACTGGTGCAACATTGTTGCCAACTTCTAGGAATAAGAAATCAATCAATATGTAGGCTACACAGCAGAGGCACCCCGGGATTTATCTGACAAGTGATGATATCTCAGCCATTCTCTCTCCTATCCCTCTACCACTCTATTTAAACTTTTCAATAGAAAATTCTGACTAAATACAGCAGAAAAAGGAAGAGAAAAAGTATGAAAAAAATGGAAGTCAAATGTTAAAAAATAAAAGTAACAATGAATATGACCTCTCTGACTGTAAATGAAAGGGAAAAATGTACAAAGTATGCTGTTGAACAGTCTTGCTGAAATAAAGAAAAAGTCTGGCTCATCCATGGACAGAGTGCTTAATAGAGCAAATTTAACTATGGACACTCTTTTTAGTATTTTTTTTTTCTTTCTCTAGAATCTCAGGCCCATAACGAGCTTTAAGTATTTTACAGATTGTTCAAATCAACTAGATATACTCAGGGTTATTCTAGTAATCTAAATTACATAACACATTTGAACATCTTGGGAATAAAATATTTTCCAAAGAATTTCCAAAGAGTCCCAGTTTTCAAAATAAGAAACATGCCAAGAAGAAAACCTCACAATCTTAAATTATCTTTTACAATCATCCACACTTCTCTATTTTGACCTGATTTAATATGTTTTCTCAATTTGGAGAAATAACCAAAATACTTAACTTTTGATGACATTTAACACTGGCACTCTACTAAATATGAGTTTTTATTATGGTAACTATTTCTTGGGTAAATATATGAGTTCAATTTTTATTAAGCAACATGGAAATCACAATTGTGATTTTTAAAATTTTATTAAATTATGTTTCATATACGAAAAAAGTATTGATCTTAAATATGAAGTTCAATACCTTTTATTTATTGTATATATCAGGTATCACCTTTGAATGATAAAGTTATGTCCAGAATCCCAAAAGGTATTCGTTATCCATTCTGGGCAATAGCCCATGAAATACTCCATTGCTGGTAAACATAGTTGAGATTTGTTTCACTAAATGTCAATTTCACCTGATTTTGAACTTCATATAAATGGAAAGATTTTTCAATATTATGTGAGATGCATTGATGCTTTTGTGTCAGGAAATGCTTCTTAAGAATAACAAATGACCCAGCACTCGGGAGGCTTAGACAGGAGGATTGTTGCAAGTTTGAGACCAGCCAGGGCTACAAAGAGAGCTCAAGGCCAGCCTGAACTGCACAGTGAGACCCTGTCTCAAAAAGACCAAAAAAAAAAAAAAAATACGAATGACGGTACAAACATGCTGTTGGTGTTTATATAAAGGCTTTACTGAAGAGTAATTTTTACACATTTCACTGAACCTTTTGGTAAGTGTAGACATGTAAGTACACTTTTGAAACAATCACTAAAACCAGTGTAATGAACATAGTTTGCCCCTAACGTATTATTGTCCTTTTTGTTGTCATTCTCTGACATAATTCATCCCATTCTTGTCATCTCTAGGACACACACAACTTAATTCTTGTTATTGTAAATATTCTTGCATTTTCTTCTATTTAACATAATAGTCATTTGAATGCCTATTCTTCATGTATGTTGTCCTTTCTTAGCATAATTACATTTAGATTAATATTTGTTAAATATACATATGTATACAGATAGATAGACATAGTTTGCTACATTTTATTGTTGAAAATGGTCCATTATATTCACCTATTAAAATATATGTGTCTATATACCTGATAGACTCTTGGATTCTTGCAGTTTTTTGACTGTTGCAAATAAACCTATTTTGAATGCTCATGCACACTTGCTTGCCTTGACATATGCAGTAATTTCTCTTGAGTAAACACCAAAGAATAGAATGGCTGGGCCATATGTATGTACATGATTAATTATTAATAAACTGCCTGACTCTTCCAAGTAGTTCCAACTTACACATTCCTAATGAATAATAATGATGAGTACTATTCAGTGGGGTTTTTACCCCCCTGACACACTGTCTTGTATGAGGTATTTGTTTATTTTACCAACTATAACAGGATTGCTCGTCTTCATTTTATTGATTTGTAAGAGTTTTTTGTCATTTGGATTCAAATAGTTCATTAGAAATGCAAATCTTCGTAATATGGACGGCCTTTTCAATTATTGGAAAACTCAGTCTTTTATAAATATCTAACAAACTCAGCTTGTTTTCCAAAAATCTTTAACTTTTACATGTTTTCCAGGAAAAAACATTTCCCTTAGAAGCTGACTCCTGTTTAATTTTTCTAAATTCTCTTCCCAGGGTTGTGAAGTAATTCACGAAAACTTGAGCACAAATGCGTGAATTGTACCATTGCATGGAATTATCACTGCTGCAAAATTTCCCCTCTGATTGCTCCAACTGCTAAAGGGAGCAAACGAAACAATGAAGCACTTGATCAAATGCTCATTCTAATCTCTGAACTCATGTTGCACAAAGTGAAACAGCATTATATTCCCTCCTAGTGGGATTAGTTTTACATTTGTTAGACTTCTCTGCTATGTTCTCTTTGAAGACTTCATTTGTGCCTAAGTTTTAAAGTATGACCTAGAAATATTTGTGACAACTCAGACAAATTCTACAGTTTCTCAAGATTTACCTTCTAAAATCCATCATATTTAGTATGTTCCCCATTAGTTCCTTCTATTGCATTCCAATTTTCTGGACCCTTACTACACTTCACAGCAAGGAACGGCGAGGAAACAGGCAGGCGTGTGGGTCTGAGCTATCAGCATGGCATGATTCGTCCATTCTAAATATCATGGCATTTATATACAATGTCTGTAGACTCACACTGGTAAAAGCCCGCTGAAGAATAAGCCTGAAGGATGGTTGCAGGTCAATTAAAAAGTATAGCAATTGACTTGACACAAGTAGCAGTCGGTTATTATGCGCAAAGACTAATTCAACTGGCACATGCATTGAGATTGCTTAACAGTTAATTTAGTCACTTCTATCGGCAAAAAACCCAGATCATAGATGTCTCTACTGATTTACTTAGAAATCTTTGACTAAGTCACTTTCAACCACTTAGTTGATGGTTCATTGCTCTATATCTTTACTTTTTCCTTTTCTTTCTTTTATTTTTTAACGATTGACCTAATTGAATTAGAAAGTCACTAAATGAAAATGAGATGAGAAGAAAATGAACCAGCTCAAAGTTACTACTTATTGTTATCAGAGTCACATATTCTAACTCTACTATTAAATCCAACTGTCCCCATTCACATGCACAACATAAAACTTTAATAGCAGAAACGATTTTGAATGGGAACTTGAAACATCAGACTCTGAAAGATAAGCTTGTATTAGTTATCTGTTGCTGCATGCCCATAGGAAACCCCAGATTTAGCAGTTTAAATAAATATGTATTATCTTATAGCTTCTTTGCAATTCAGGCATAGTCAGTTGTCTGTTTCTGAGTATATCAAAGGGCAGTAATCAAATTATCTTTAAGGACAATGTTCTTTTAAGAAGGCTTCAATGAGTGTGTATCAACTATAACAGTGCATATTTGAGTTGTGGTAGAATTCATTCATGAAGGGAAATTGGGCAGAGGGTCATATTTCCCCACTGTCCATAGGCCTGATGGTATCATAGGTGCTTGAGTTGCTTCAGTAGTGGACCTCACCAACACAGCAGCTGCCCTAGTTTCTAGTGAGGGATAGAGTCTGCTACCAAGATAGAAGGCACCATTAGGTAGACTCTAATCACATGAGCTACTTTTCATCACTCTCCCTTATTCTTCTGGCAAAAAATGTAGATAGGTACAACCCACTAAGAGAATGACACACAAAGAGACAATTATCAATTCAGATGTAAACACACAAGTTTGATCCACTACACGCAGCTAACTTTCCAGCAAACCAACCAATTTTCTCACCACACACAAAAAAAAAAATTTAAAAGATTAGTTTATGTGGTGATACATATTTTAATTAGCTTGATTTAGCCATGATGTGTGGTACATCAAAACATCACATCATAGCCTATAAATAGATTTAATATTTGTCAATCAAAAAACCACACCAATCTCACTTGCAGTCACACTTGCAGGAAGCCAGATTGATGTCTTTAGTGGTAATCCAGGAAACTAAATAGCAGCTTCCAGAACAATCAGCCTCCAACGTATAGGACTTGATTTAATCACTGGCAGCTTCACTCACTTTTTCCTCCTCTTTACAATTTTATGAAAAACCAGAGAAAGCCAATTATACACCCCTAAGCACCCTGTAAGATGGTCTACAATTAATCAATCTGGTTACAGCCTCCCCATATCAACAAGTACCAATAGGAGCACACTGTCCCTCTTTCCACTGTGGAGCTCTTCCATCCCTCTACTTGATTTTTAGTCTCTGCCAAAACACAGCTGCCTCCTGTGTTTTGCTAACTGGCATCCTTGCTATAGCAAACTCAAATAAATGGCCATGACCTTTTCCCATTTTGACAACAAATTCAAAGGTAGAGGTAATCACACCAGTGTATGTATAAAAGAATTTGAGGATCATAAGTACCATCTTAGATACTCAAGTACATCAATGCTTAAGTAGACATTCTAAATATTAGTTCTGACACCATTTTTTTTATTTCCATGTATCATGGTATGTAGTGTTTCTGAATGACATATCCTATATTTAGAATTTTTAAAAATGATGAAGTTGATTCTATTTGTTATCCACTCAAAGACTGTAGACAGGTGGAATGAAATGAAATCTGTGCTATTACTCTGAGTCCCTAACCACATCGAGATGCCATTTTCAAAATACATCTTCCTAAAGTAAATAACTTTTTCTGTTTGTCTCTTGTTTAAGAAAATATTTGTTCTAAAATTAAGGGATTGGTCATTTAGACCCTTCTCAACTTTTTTCATTCCATATCAAATGTAGACACTAGCTTAGAAAATAGATCAATACAATACAAATACATCTTTAAATTTTAATAAACACAAAACAGGTATGGAGATAGTAACCTTCAAAATAGAAAACTGATTAAGAGTTTGAATCAGTGATTCCTTTATGAAATTCTTACCCACATCAGTAACATTACTACTGAAGTGCTCATTATTTCTACTTACCATCACACCAATCATCAAATCGCTGTCTAAAATATCGTCGAATTACAACTTCCTGTATGTAAGTCATTATGCTTTGGGTCTAATGCTTGACCAAAGCACAAGTTCTTTGACAAAAAGAAATTGACATTCATTCAGTCATAGTAACTCTCCAAAGTACTTTCAGTATAAGATATAGAGACAGAGTTCGCATGATGTGTTAAGATAGAAAATTTTTAAAATTCTAGGTTCCACAGGTAGAAAACCATTTTTTATCAACAATATATAAGAGAGAGATAATATTAAGAAATGCAGTCAGTTGTATCAGAGGAATCACGTGATGATGGCAGTGTCCACATTAAGAAATAATGTCTACGCCAAGCATGGCAACATTTGCCTATAACTCCAGCTACTTAGGAGGCTGAGGCAAGAAGCTTGTGTGTTAGAGTCCAGCTCATGCAATTAAGTGAGAAAAAAGTGAAAAGGATGCTGCAATAGCTCATTGGGTGGACTGTCTCTGGGTTAGATCCTCAGAACTGCTGAAAAAAAAATACAGATTTCAGAAGTAAAATGACTGCAATCATTGTACATTACTTGAGTCCCTAAGTAGTTTTAGCCACTATTGTGTTCATGTAAACGTTTACTGTGCCATGCTCTGGCTACGTATCCACTCAGGCAGGGTCGTGTTCTTCTTTTTACTCTCCAGTTATTGCGACATGCTGCACCAACCAGAGCTCTCTGAGTATGTTTTTTTCCCTTGAAATCTGCAATAATCTCACCAAATAGCTGACAGAAACAACGTGAAAATGAGTGAAGAAAAGGTAGTGATGCAAAAACTTGGTATCTACCAAACCCAATTTCCTTTGTCTACATTTAGGGTGATTAATGCAAATTAGGAAACAACGACGCCTTCGCATTATTGCAGATATATTTCAGCTCCTTTATTTACGGTTCTTTCTTTGTCACTAAAAATGGTGAAATTATTGATGGAATCAAAGTTTTTATGCTTTATGAGTCTTCCTCCAACGTTTTCTAAAGAGACTACAATGAATAACACCAAGAATCAAATGCTTCATAAAGCATGTCTTTCCAAAGTGTCTGTACTTTATATTATACATTTATATTATATTATTAGCTATCTCACTATATCATTTTTAATTAGCTAAATTAATCTAATTTTATGGAAGGAACAAATTTAGCTTCATTGTTGACCGTAAGTTGATACTAATTTACTGCAATAGTATAGTTTATAATGAAATTCTTGTTTTAATATTTTATACATACTTTATTTCCTTTTTGAAAAAGTAGTTTTAATGATGCAAATGCACACAGAAGTTTGAGTTTTTGAGAAATACTGGAGGATTATGAACAGCTCTGTATTCCAGAATACTTATGCCATTAGATATATATATATATCTCAATATAATCTTATCTGCTTACTTCTCGATTATTGTTATATATTATGAGTTTTCCCTTTATTTTTGTACAAAGTATTAAGTCAGGGACTTTCTTCCAAGCTACTTCCACACATTTTTAAATTAAATTAAAGTTCATTTTGAGATAAGTTCTCATTAAGTAGCTAAGTTGTCTAGGCTGGAGTTGAACTTGTGGTCCTCCTGCTTCAGGTCCTCAGAGTCCTGCAGTTACTGGCGTCTGCCCACATGTTGGAATCATTTTTCCATTGTCACCTAAGATTTTTTCATGTATTGTTTATTTTTTATGTGTTCATCATTTCCTGATTATTAATTTGACTGCCTTTAATTTTATTTTTCTCATGATTGTGTACATTTCTTCATTTCTTTCTGAATGATCAAGGCTCTGGTCATGTTCATATTTTCTGGTGGAAATTTCATCTCTTCTGATTAGCCTGTAAGATTTATAAAAAAATTTCAAAGATATTAAGCTCATGATTGCTCCTAATCTTCCCTTTATTGTTTCCACTAGTCTTTAATTTTAATTTTTTATTTTTAAAATTCTGACTTGAATATTTCTAAGAAACAGAATTCTGTGCATTAAAACTGCTTATAGAAAAATCTGCCAATCCTACATATTGTGTGGGGTTATTGATACTTTTGTTATATGTTTTACTTTGATTTGTTTGTTAAACCGAAAAGGATGGAGAATATATTACACATTTCTCTAACTTATATATTTATTGTGTAAGCTTGTAAAATACTCCAAATTCTTTAATACAAAATTCCTACTCATCTTATTCTTCAGGTCTCATGTGACATGATATTTTTCCTTTGTTCTTTTATATCAATTATAAAGGCACTGATTTATCCCTCCCCCAGGATATATATTCATACATATAAACAATTACAGTGGCCAAGTTGGAGTTTAATGATTGAATAATATGGGGATTTGTGGCATCCTTGTGCCAAGGAGAGAAGAATCCATTTTTCACAAGTCAGGTATGTTACAGGGAATTTGAAAAGTTACATGTCTTGAAAAGTAATATTTTTTAAAAAGCATAAACAAAAACAGAACAAAAAATTAAATACCTGGGATGAATAAAAGTCCATGTCTTCTATATCTATTCACTTTCCCCATTCCTAATTGCCTTCCTACAGTTTTGTGATTTTCTTTTTTTTTTTCACTGGCATTGTTTAGAAAACTCCTCAAATCATCTCAATGCCTTCTGTTCTTTTCCTTCTGCCCTATTTAACACATAATTATCAGTATGGCATTTCTAAGAACACAAATCTCATAATATCATTTTCATGGCTGAAATCATTTCTGGCAGCAGCATGGTTCCTGGGACACTATCCGCCCCACTATAAACTCAGCTCAATTTACCTTTCGCTTCTCCTGCATCACATCTCAAAATCAAATGAGATCAAAAGTCATGATTTGTTGGAATAGGACCAGGTGACTTGCATCAATTTTCACTTGAATTGGAATTTCCACATAAATGTACTTTGAGGGCAATTTACTTTTGTGTCATATTATCCTTGGATGACCATAATTACAATATTTACATGCTGACTTGTTCCCATTTCTCTTTGGAACTTGTTTCCTGAGAGCAGCCACTGTAATATTCGTGTTTGTGATGAATCCACTTTGGTCATAAGAGTACACCATCTCTGAGGATGATGATGAAGCAGAGCACTACAAACGAGTAGATGAAAGCACCCATAATTAGGGGAGAACATTCTGCCCACAGGATTGCACTTCCACGAGTCTCTGCTCTACACCCCGTGTAAGCTTCCTCTCTTATTTTTTCCTTCCCGTTACAAAGAACAATTTAGCTGATAGGTGAAATTTCATAAACAAATTTAATAGGCTTTCATATTTTCTTAGTCTCCATGCTTCTGAGTTGGTGATCTACATGCTGTTGGTGATCACCCAGAAAATACAGTCTCATGCTCTCCACCATCCACCAGTTATTTATCTGCCTCCAAAAAAAGTTAGGAGTTATTCTTTGAGGTGGATACAGAACTCACAAGTTTGGGGTTTGTATAAATTAGGCTTCTCTAGAAGAATGGATTTAATAAAAAATTTATGCATGACTAATCAAAGGATTTGCTAAGTAGGCTTATAGGATCAGAAGCAGAAAAGTCCCAGTGGTCATCTGCCTGAACAGAGGAATGCAGAATGGCCCTGGCGCACTGAAGGATCCTGCCTGAGTTTGATGGCCTGAACCTCACTGCATAGTCCTATGTGAGACTCTGTTGAAAAGTTGAAGGGTCTGCAGTGGAAGGCTGAAGAGTCTACTCTGGAAGACTGAAGGAACTGTGTTAACATCCAAAAACAGCAGCAAAGACTGGAACTCCTCTGAAGAAAAAGAGAGGGATTTCTTTCTTTTCATTTTTACTCTCTCAAAGCTACAAGCTTCCTGGTTGTTGTCACTCACATCTAGGGCAGATCTTCCCTTCAGGGTTTACAGCCTAACTGTCGATTATCCACAAGCACAGACAGAGCTTTAATAATATGCTAGGCACAATTAATGATTACAGGGCTGAACATCCTGCTCTCCATTTGCCAAGTAAGGCTGATTTTTTTTCCGTCCATCTGATGGATGTGCTTATTTTCCAATTGTTATGAACTGAATATGGAAAGAAAGGAATTGTTCTCCTGTACTCTTGAATCTAAATACTTAGGTCATTATTATCTGTGATTTTTTTAAGATTTTATAAATGTTCAAACAAAACTTTCAAATTTAAGTGTGCTTGGAATGGTAGACTTTTGCTGGTATGTATTCATCTCAGTGACAGAAATCAATTAGAAACTACTAGAAAATGATAACTGCAGAAAAGACAATCCATCCATTAGTGAAGTCTGAGATTCACTTTAGTCTCCTACTGCTCAGTTTTACAAAAGAAAGGCTGAGACTCTAAGAGATGGTGTGACAAGTTAGTTTAATAAGCCAATAATAAATTCACTTGGAATTCTTGTTTGCAGCCAGACTGTATATTTTCTGCTGAATGTGTTCTATATTTATAGAACATATTTGCCCTGTCACATGATATATAAAATTCATTCTTAATACAATGTCATTTACCTCAAATTTGTTAAATTTATGAAAAAGGTTCAAAACTGACACATTCTTGTTCACAGGAAATGATATTAACTTCATCATTATATCTTCACATAGAAGAAATAATAAAAACAATTTAATTTATTAACTCAGTATATATCCACATGTGAGTTATAAAGAAAATGATCCACAATAGTATTTAAGTTATACATTTCAGCATTTCTTGTTTATGTATTTGCATGAACATGTATCTAGCAAGATATGTGATGGAGTAGCCAAGAAAATGTCAAGAATACATGTGTTTGCCATTGATGCGTAACAACGTTAAAATGTTAATGATGGCTTACATCAGGGTTTCCTATTATGCACATGTCACTACTGACTGCAGTTGGGATCATCATTAAACTGTGGGTTAGGGTCAAGTCAGTTCATTTGCTGTCTCATGGTGCTTAAACCAGTGAATCTCCAGCCGCTAACTGAAGCGCAAGAGGGAAAACAAAATAGAATAAGCACTTGAAAGTGTATTATGTGTTCTTATTTTGTTTCTGAATATTCCATTGGTCAGAACTAATGATATTCGAGTCCTACATTTATAGGAATCATTGAAAGTTATATGCCAAGAAAGTAAAATATTTCAGACAAAACGATTATTTGTCAAAGGAATACATTTCCAATGCTAGGAATTCAGATACATTCTTACACTTTTATTTTAAAAATAAGACCAACAGCCACGAGAACACACTTATAATCACACCACTCTGGGAGAATGAGGTAGGAGGATCTCAAGTTCAAACCCAGCCTGGGCAATTTAGCAATCTAGCAAGACTGTCTCAAAATAAAACATCTAAAAAAAGGGACTGGCATGTATCTCAGAGCAAAGGCCCTCGGTTGAGTCATAAGTGGTCCTCAAAGGTCAAAAACATAAAACAAAAAGTTAAATAAAAGGAAGATACACTATTAGTAAATTTCACAGGGTTAAAAGTTGATGAGTATTTCAGATAAACCTCAATGTATATTTGATTCGCAAATTAAAGCTTTTACTTCTGTATATTACCTAAGGAAATTCTCACTGACATTTAAAGACACGCTTTTCCTTTTATCTCACACATTTAGAAATCTGTCACATATTCTTTGTGACAATTTTTGAGTGCTCTTTTTAAAGATTTCAACATATTTAAAAATGCTTTTCCTATTACTTTGTACTGCTAATATAAACATTTGTAGAATACTATCTTGATTGTATTTAGTAGCCTATTACCTTGTCTTTTAACCAAAATATCTGTTCTGCTGGAGACTGAGATCAAGATATATTAATTATATCCTTAAAAGTCCATTAAATCCCACCAATATATGTTCAAATGCAGCAACTTATCTTTTGAGTACTTATGGATTTCTATGTATTTTTCCTTATCTGTCTTCTATCACACAGTGATAAGTAATCACACCCACTTCTTCACGGTGTGTAGCATTAGTAGGCCCTATGCCTAAAGTCAGATGCATCAGAATTCAAACTCCAGTTCCCTGGTTTAACATGCTGCTCAGGTGTCAAAATATTTTCATTGTATGAAATGCATACACTGTGAATGCTAATCCTTATTCCAAATTGCTTTTGTGAAGACTTTATAAGATTTCATATGCAAAGTAGCTGGCATAAAACACACTTAATTGGTCGTTTTAACATTGAATAAAAGTCTTTTTGACAGTTAGGAAAAACATAAAAGTTGAAATTCAAAATTATTTTGCTCACATAGCTATATATGTATCAGTAGTTATGTCAGTTGCATTTAACTGTCAAACTTTGTAATATATTCCATATATAATTCAATGCTAAACAAAGTGAAAAAGAAACAAAAGTGAGCACTTCATGCATGGTAGAAATTATATATATTTCAAAAATATGAAAAATAACATCTTATCAATAGACATATATGCTAAATTTTCAACCAGTGGCATATACATTAAAAATACACAAGGTCAAATAACATTAATGCTGGGGAAATAAGAATTTTGAATGCAGTAAAAATCAACCAATGTTTTGTAGTAAAAAGAAAACATAATGTCTATTTGGAAAACATGATTATTGGCATAAAAGTGTTTAAACAAATTAAATACAAAATCACAAATTTTACAATTTTCTAAAAGCATACCTGCAATGAATAAATGGTAGTAATTTTTACTATTCTCCCAAGAACATATATTAATAGTGCAATTTAATATAAATGAGAGAATACAACACAAGTTTAATTAACTTTTCCCATTCTAAAGAAATTTTGACAAACCTTATGTTCACATAACCTTGATATACATTATGCAATAGTCTTTCCAGTACATCCCTAACTTGTCATCATCCATCATGCCAAGAATACTTGCTTCTTTCCTCAAACCTTGAAGACCAAGACTTGGTCATCTCCTTTGGCTGGATACTTAGTTAATAAATAGTGACTTTGAACATACCTTCATATATTAATTGGATATTGGGCATTTTCTTTTGTGAATTGTTACCCACCCCAGCATTCTATATAGGTGTTATTCTTTTATATTGGCTAACAGTATTTCCTTGAATAAAATCCAGTTACCATTTCTCTTTCCTATCATAGACAATATTTTTTCAATTATGAGACTAGTCCACTAGTTTTCTAATTTATTGTGAATTTTGGCAAGTATTATAAGCTTTTAAGAGATCAATATTGTATTTGCAGTATTGAAATATATCAATATTAGAGCATAAAGATGTTTTATTTCAAGATCAAATGTGTCTATGTTCAGATTTGGTAACATGTATGTACTGTATTATCAATTTTATTGCTTGCTCCTACTTGTCTTTTATTTTGCTGTAATAACTGAAAATGAGTCAGTGAACCTACCACTATATTTATTTTTACACTAATATCAAACTGAAATATTGCAGATAAAGCATTTTAGTATTTTGAATCTATTTTTTGCTATCTA